>JAWQEG010007142.1:0-43860 GCA_033782935.1 Petrolisthes cinctipes
CAGCTTAGTAATTCGTCAGTATCAGCTTAGTAATTCGTCAGTATCACCTTAGTAATTCGTCAGTATCAGCTTAGTAATTCGTCAGTATCAGCTTAGTCATTCAATTATCTTCTCGTAAATTTTTCTCAGTGCCATACTCACTGTTTTCACCTCTCCCTCATCCTCTCTTTCACTCCCTCCCCCTCCCTCCTCCTCTCTTTCCTTCCCTCCCCCTCCCTCCTCCTCTCTTTCCTTCCCCCTTCCTCTCTCTCTCTCCCTTCCTCCCCTTTCCTCCTCTCTCTCCCTTCCGCCCCCTTCCTCCTCTTTCTCCCCCCTTTCTCCCTCCTCCTCCTCTCTTTCATTCCACCCCTACAGTCCGACCAGTGATCCACGTACCCAACCAGCTGATAGGAGTACCACCAGGAAGCTCAGCCACTCTGCAATGTAACCTGGAAGCATCACCCAAATCTATACAGTACTGGACTAAAGATACAGGTGAGGGGAGCGGGGGAATACAGGGGGGGTGGCGGGCAATGATGTAAATAGTGGGATGATAATATACTCGATTGATGGTACTTAATTTTTTTTATTTTTATTAATTTTTTTTTTTTTTTTTTTAGAGCTACTGTCTATTTCCCTCTCACTACTTCATCATTCCCTCTCACCGTTTCACAATTTCATCATTCCCTCTCACCGTTTCACCATTTTATCATTCCCTCTCACCGTTTCACCATTTCATCCTTCCCTCTCACTACTTTATCATCCCCTTCCCTCTCACCACTTCACCATTTTATCATTCCCTCTCACCACTTCACCATTCCATACCATTCCCTCTACCACTTCACCATTTCATCATTCCCTCTCACTACTTTATCATTCCCTTCCCTCTCACCACGTCACCAATTCATTCCCTCTCACCAGTCACCACTTCACCATTCCATACCATTCGCTCTCACCACTTCACCTTTTTCAACATTCCCTCTAGTCTAGTCTAACCCTGCACTTCACCAATCCATTCCCTCTACAAACTAATAACTTTTATCCCGGTCCAATGTCAACCCTACATGTGCCCCTTTTTCTTCTTCAGGCGAGATGCTGATAACCAACAGCGAGTACCTGGTGGAAGAGGAACTAAACAACTACTACATGACCAAAATGACCCTCACCATCCTACGCTTCGAGAAACGACACACCGGCATGTACTTCTGCTCAGCCAAAAACTCGCTGGGGGAGACGGAGGGAAATATTAAAGTCTACGGTTAGTGGGGAAAAAAAAAAAAAAGGGAATGAGTGTGAGAATAATATAAATATATACTTGGTGGATGTGGCTGAAAACATACTATTATTATTGTTATTATTATTGTTATTGAAAGAAAATAATGTCCCCTGATAATATTATAATGTTTTAGCACTGTGATTATATATTATTCGTGAAATAAAGAGGCATTTTAATTAACCTTGATTGACCTAACCTAACAGAGATCGAGGTCGCGACGGAGGCCCCGACGGAGGAGGACATGACCCAGGCGGGGCGGGGGTACACGGGTGGGTCCGAGATTAGCAACGAGGTGGTGTTTGGTGCGGGGGGCGCCACTCCCAGGTCCAGAAACAATGACCACAGTTCCCGCCACCACCACCAGGACTCCACCAAGGCCCAGTACATCCCCCAGGTCCCATCCCAGCCCCCGGGGGACCATGGAAGGAGACGCCCCCCAGGACCCCCCTCTTCGCACCGCCCCACCCGCCGCCCCACCTCCCAGCTTCCCAAGTACCAGTGGGATATCTCAGCTGCACCACGACTCCTCCCCTTCCTCCTCACCCCACATCTACTCCTTCCTCTCCTCCTGTGCCTTGTTACCCCCCTGGCGCTCCCTTAGTCACCCCCCAAACCCATCATGTCCCTTCACCCCCTTAGCTCCCCTTAGTCCTCTCACACACGGCTGACTCACGGATGACTAACGCTAATATGGAAGCCCTTGCTGAATCGTCCACAGTTTATCACGATTCCAAAATTTTAAGAACTCACACTGACAAAAAAAAATGAAATTAAATAAACTAAAAAAAAATAAAAATAAGAAAATAAATAAATGGATAAATAATAATTACAAACTAACGCCATTCTCGTTGAAACAGTTTATCTCAGTGGACATTGACGCCCGAAAACGATTATGTGCGTCAACCGTGTACGAGTATTGATTGTCCTCTTAGTGTTCCCTTAAATATTGCCCCTAATGATATATATATACCCCCCATGTATTATTGTCTCCTTTCATGAACCCTGACCCCCCCCCCTTCCCATTCGTATGTCCCTCCCACTTAATTAAGGGACCCTGTGATGTAGTCAGAAAATTGGAGATATATGAGTCCTTCAAATAATGCCACGAAACACACACACCTATATGTAAGGAGCTTGTTTCGTGGCATGGTCAGGAAGAATCGGAAGCTTCCCAATTTTCATACATGAACACAGGCAGGGTCCTTAAAGCCAAAAAAACCCAAGGTCATGCTGTACACATTCCCCCCCCCCTCCTTCTTCTTCCCCCTCTCAACCTCAACCCCCATTCACCACCTCTTCCCATTCCCCAATCACCACCCCTTCCCCCTTCACGACCCCTTCCCATCCCCCATTCGCGACCCCTTCCCCTCCCCCATTCGCGACCCCTTCCCCCTTCACGACCCCTTCCCCCTTCACTTTCCCTTCCCCCTTCACGACCCCTTCCCCCTTCACGACCCCTTCCCCCTTCACGACCACTTCCCTTTCCCCATTCCCGACCCCTTCCCTATCTCTCACTAAGCCTCTTTCTTCTGCCTCCTTCAGTCCACACACACACACACACCTTTACTGGCTGGTCATGGTATAGGGTGAGTTAACTTGCTTTATCTATTTTATGTTTTCGCTCTTTCTATTTTTATTTATTTATTTTCTTTTTACAGTCGCCGTCACTGATAACTGGTACAAGGGGCATTTCGTCTCCAAGGGATAACATGAGAAGTGGCATGAATATGTTTTGTTTACATCATTTATAATAGTTTGTGATATGAGTGTAAATAAAAGAATATTGTTGATCAAATTAACTGATTCATAAATAGATAAATAATTTGAGAGTTGAATATACTAGAGGAAAGAGAGAGAATGAAGAATTGAATGGAAGAAAGGATGAAAGGTATAAAAGGTATCAGAATATTTCTTGGCTAAAGAATGGTTAATCATAAAGTATCGAATCCCTTTTGCCACATATACCTTGAAAGGACAAACTGTAAACAAACACACTGGTGCCAAATCTAGAAACGTTGATCAATATAAACAAACACACTGTTGCCAAATCTAGAAACGTTGATTAATGTAAACAAACACACTGTTGCTACATCTCTCTTAGAAACGTCAGCAACCAGACAGTTAAAAGTGGCGGGAAAGGTGCGTAGAATTATTTCATCTGAAGTTTACTGCCTGTAGATAATTTTCGTAGATAATTTGCATGTATTTTCTGTTAGTTTAAATTCTTTGGTATATTTTGGGTTACTGTAGTTTGTACGGTTTGTGTTAAGGGGAGTAACCTATTATGGTAAATTGGAAGGCTACTGATTCCTCCAAACTATGCCAGGAAACAGAACCCCTTCATATGGAATCCTACAGGGGATGTGTTTTATAGCTGAGTTTGGAGGCCTACATTGACTCCAAATTGACCACAAAAAGTTACTTCCCTTAAGGGGGTCGTGTGTTGTGGTCAGATTGGAGGACCACTGATTCCTCCAAATTATGCCAGGAAACTCACCAGTACCCGAGTAAAGAATGAGGGAGTCTGTTTTGTAGCAGAGTGTGGAGGAATCAGGAGCACTCAAATTTGTCGACAGTATATTTGTCCCACTTAATGTCATGTTTTTATTTTATACTTAACAGAATGTCCAAAAATTCTCTTTATTTTTATCATCACACGACTTCTATCACTATTTCTGACCCTTCCCCAACCCTTACCCCCTTTCCCCCTTTCCCCAACCCCTTACCTCCTTTCCCCCTTTCCCCAACTCCTTACCTCCTTTCCACAACCCCTTACCTCCTTTCCCTAACCCCTAACCTCCTTTCCCCAACACCTGACCCTCATTCTCCCTCCCCTCCTCTTTCTGTTTCCCAATGTCTCTTTACCTTACACTCATCCCCTTCTCCCATGCCTGCTTCCCATCCCCACTCTCCCCTCTCATTATGATCACTTCCCCCTTCTTTCTCTCCCTCTCACTCACTCCCCTACTTTTTCTTCTACCTCCACCATCCCATCGTCTATTCCAGTCCCTCACTCTAAACTTTCATGACCCCTCCCCCCCACACACACCTTTCTCCTTCCCTCCCTTGTAAATAACCCCCCAGCCCTCCCTACCCTTCCCTTCACACACACACACACACACACACACACACACACACACACACACACACGTACACGTATATAAGGAGTGTGTAGCCTAGACCTCAGTTTGTCACCTCCTGGTATAATGAAATGGAGAGGTGCTTATGGACCCACAACCCACCAACCAACCAACCCAACCCAACCAGTCAACCAACCAACTACTCAGCCCACCAATTGGTTACTTGATTGGTTGGTTGGTTGGTTAATTGGTTGGTTAATTGGTTGGTTGGGTGGGTGGTTGGTTGGATGGGTGGTTGGTTAATTGGTTGTACCTGTGTTCTTGAATTGTAATATGAAAACTGTAATAATTTGGTGGTGAATCATATGTTGTTTATTTAAGGGGAGAACGGACCTCTTTTTGATCAACTGAAGGGATACTGATTCCACCACAACTATACGCCAGGAAAAAAATCATCTCAGTAGTAGTATAATAGTTACTAAATAGGGATGTACTTCGTGACATAGTTTTTTTATGGAGGATTCAGAACCCTCCAATGTACCAAAAACAGGTTCTTCCCTTAATTAATGAGTTTTTGAAGAGGTAGTGAAAGGGTAGGGGGGAGGGGGGGTAATAAAGAAATATTTTAGGCGACTATGAAGGCTACTGATTCCTCCTCACTGTGCCCAGAAACACAGACTACCATAGTATAAGATTATCTGGTTTTGAGGAGTATAGTTCTGCTGGTCTGTCTGTCTGTCTCTGTTTTCTGATGACACTTTTTGGAGGAATGAGTTGACCTTACAAATTCTCCCCTATCATATCTTAGTAACTCCTTGACACTCCTTCCCTTCCTTCCTTCCTTCCTTGCATATAATTATTATCGAGAGAGAGAGAGAGAGAGAGAGAGAGGTAAATTCATGTACTGTATATATATTCATGTTTGTTTTATATATATACATATTATATACATAAATAATATATATATAAATAATATGTCCTGCAATAGTGTAAAACTTCCCCGTCACATATCAACAACAGTATACATGGGTTATACTGGCAGATGTTATACATGCATACATACACGACTCACACCAGACACATATATACATACATACACGTAATGATACACTCCATACATATATACATACTTACACGTTATGATACACTCCATACATATATACATACATGTATTGATAGACTCGATACATATATACATACATACACGTTATGATACACTATATACATACACATACAATATTTGACACACGTGTAATATACTTGAGACAAATTAATACACACGGCCTTTTGCACACCCAACACACAAACACACACGCTAGGAATAACTGTGTAGTATTTATTCTTTCACACACACACACACACACACACACACACACACACACACATATTTCTGCTAGTCGGTGATCATACTAGTGTTTTGTAATTCCTCAGCTGCCCTATATAGTTGTTATCAGGTAAATAAACTAATTAATAAATGGTTGAAATTATTACAGGTGTGATGGTTTTCAGTCAATACAACATACATAGATGAATTTATTAAGGACCCTGTGATCGTGTATGAAAATTAATTAGATAGAGGCTTCTGATTCCTCTTGACCATGCCACGAAACAAGCTCCTTCCCAATAGGTGTGTGTGTGTGTGAGTGTGTGTCTGTCTGTCTGTCTGTCTGTCTGTCTGTCTGTGTATGTGTCTGTGTGTGTGTGTGTGTTTCGTGGCAATATTTTGAAGGACTCGTTAATTTTTCCTCCAATTTTCTTTCTGACTACATCACAGGGTTCCTTAAGGAGGTTTTGTAGTACAGTGGTGGTAAATCTGGAGCAACTAATTTCCTCCAAACTTCACCAGGGGAGCAACAGACACACCATTATTTTTGTTCACTTGGTTCTGTTTCCTGCAGGCCTGATACTTTGGAGGAATCAAGGTGCTCCAAACTACACCAAGAAATAAGCATACCATTATGTTTGTTTGTTCATCCTGTACTGTTGTTTCCTGGCATACTTTGGAGGAATCAAGATGCTCCAGTGTACCAAAGAAAAGTATAATCCTGTTCAGTCACTACAGCCAAAATCCCTTATGCAAGAACACACACACACACACACACACACACACACACACACACACACACACACACACACACACACACACACACACACACACACACACACACACACACACACACACACACACACACACACACACACACACACACACACACACACACACACACACACACACACACACACACACACACACACACACACACACACACACACACACACACACACACACACACACACACACACACACACACACACACACCACACACACACACACACACACACACACACACACACACACACACACACACACACACACACACACACACACACACACACACACACACACACACACACACACACACACACACACACACACACACACACACACACACACACCACACACACACACACACACACACACACACACACACACACACACACACACACACACACCACACACACACACACACACACACACACACACACACACACACACACACACACACACACACACACACACACACACACACACACACACACACACACACACACACACACACACACACACACACACACACACACACACACACACACACACACACACACACACACACACACACACACACACACACACACACACACACACACACACACACACACACACACCACACACACACACACACACACACACACACACACACACACACACACACACACACACACACACACACACACACACACACACACACACACACACCACACACACACACACACACACACACACACACACACACACACACACACACACACACACACACACACACACACACACACACACACACACACACACACACACACACACACACACACACACACACACACACACACACACACACACACACACACACACACACACACACACACACACACACACACACACACACACACACACACACACACACCACACACACACACACACACACACACACACACACACACCACACACACACACACACACACACACACACACACACACACACACACACACACACACACACACACACACACACACACACACACACACACACACACACACACACACACACACACACACACACACACACACACACACACACACACACACACACACACACACACACACACACACACACACACACACACACACACACACACACACACACACACACACACACACACACACACACACACACACACACACACACACACACACACACACACACACACACACACACACACACACACACACACACACACACACACACACACACACACACACACACACACACACACACACACACACACACACACACACACACACACACACACACACACACACACACACACACACACACACACACACACACACACACACACACACACACACACACACACACACACACACACACACACACACACACACACACACACACACACACACACACACACACACACACACACACACACACACACACACACACACACACACACACACACACACACACACACACACACACACACACACACACACACACACACACACACACACACACACACACACACACACACACACACACACACACACACACACACACACACACACACACACACACACACACACACACACACACACACACACACACACACACACACACACACACACACACACACACACACACACACACACACACACACACACACACACACACACACACACACACACACACACACACACACACACACACACACACACACACACACACACACACACACACACACACACACACACACACACACACACACACACACACACACACACACACACACACACACACACACACACACACACACACACACACACACACACACACACACACACACACACACACACACACACACACACACACACACACACACACACACACACACACACACACACACACACACACACACACACACACACACACACACACACACACACACACACACACACACACACACACACACACACACACACACACACACACACACACACACACACACACACACACACACACACACACACACACACACACACACACACACACACACACACACACACACACACACACACACACACACACACACACACACACATGGTGTTGAGGAGGGTGTGGTAACGATACGATGGCTCTATTGTTTTATCTATGAAGTCATCGTATCGCCACCACACCAGCATCAACACCACGACCGTCATTCTTTCTTGTATACATACCCTACGACCCAAGTTGTTTGTTGGGTGGGAGATGCCCTGGGATTTGTGCTGCTTGTAGTGACTCTATAATTATTTATGTTGGTGGTTGTAAACTAAATATTGGAGAAGATTAATAATATATAATGGAGATGTGGTGATATTTGTAGAGGAAACGTTAATGTCAGGGGAGTGGTATGTGGTGGTGGTAGTAGTATTAGTAGTAGTAGTGGTGGTGGGGTCGTGGTGGTAAATTAGTAGTGGTAGTAGTGGTAGTAGTTGTTGTTGTTGTAGTAGTAGTACGTTGGTAATAGTAGTAACAGTGGTGATCATAGCACTAGTAATATCAATAGTGTTAATAGATATAATTGCAATAGTAGTAGTAGTAGTAGTAATAGAACTAGAATTAATAATAGAATATGATATTGATAATTGATCGTGGTAATAACACTATTTATAAAACCATTTTCCACTAATCTCATATAAACACAACATTTTCATTCATCACAGGATAATATTGAAGTTCAAAACATTTCACTTATGGTTTGTTATCATATATTTGGATTGTTGTCAATTTTTTTTTTTTTTTTTTTTTTTTTTTTTTCTTTTTTTTTTTTTTTTTTTACACACATCTCTCTTCGTAAGTGAACCAACCCATTTTTTTTTTCTTAAACTCTTCTTCGACATAGACCCATATAATCCAAATTTTTTTCATGTATAGATAATTGGGATTTTTAGTATTTTCCACAATTTGGGAACTCACCGGATGGATATAGTTTCTTATTTTTTTTTTTTTTTTTTTTTTTTTTTTTTTCTTTGGTAGGGGGAGGGTTCACATTTTCTTTTCTGTATTTTTTTTTTTTTTCACGTCCTCGATAACCCACAACGGCTCCTCCTACCTGTCCATCCCCCACCCCTCTACTACCTACCTGTCTGTCCCCCCCCACCCCCTCTATCTGTCTGTCCAACCCCCATCCTACCTACCTATCTGTCCCCCCCCCACCCCATCCCTACCTACCTGTCTATCGCTCCCCCCCCACCACCTCTACCTGTCTATCCCCCCCACCCCCTCTACCTGTCTGTCCACCCCCCACCCCCTCCTACCTACCTGTCCCCCCCACCCCCTCTATCTGTCTGTCCAACCCCCCCTCCTACCTACCTATCTGTCCACCCCCCACCCCCTCCTACCTACCTGTCTATCGCTCACCCCCACCACCTCTACCTGTCTATCCCCCCCACCCCCTCTACCTGTCTGTCCACCCCCCACCCCCTCTACTTGTCTCCCCCCCCCCTCCCCCCCCAAACCCACGAGGCTCTCAAGTCGCCATAATGGGCAAAAATCTCGATTTCCGACGGTAGTTTGACAAAGTTCCTTCCTTCAGTCCCTCCAGGCAACTTCACCCCATGTCTATCTGTCTATCTGTCTATCGGTCTGTCTGTCTGTCCTGTGTGTTTGTTGGTCTGTCGGTCGGTCGGTCGGTCTTTCTGTCTGTCTGTCTCGGTCTGTATCTGTCTGTCTGTTTGTCTCTATGTCTGTCTGTCTCGGTCTCTGTCTGTCTGTGTGTCTGTTTTTTTCCTCACTCTTTATGTTGGCTCGTCTAGGGACACAGATTTTTTTTATTTTCATTGAGTTTGGAACGTCACCGTCTTCGTCTTGTTGGGTTGGTTTTACATTCTATTACTCAAGTTTTCTTTAATTCAATGTGCATAAAAAAAAAAATGTTTTATTGGTCTTTTTTTTTTTAGTAGGGAATATAATTATAGGTTTAATCCGAATAGGAGCTACACAACTTAAGTCAGACCATGAAGTTTATACAGGGCACAGCAAAATGACACACACACACAGACAGACAAACTAAAGTGAAGTGAGAGAGAGAGAGAGAGAGAGAGAGAGAGAGAGAAGAAGGGTGATTTAGGTGGAATAAAGGAGAGAAAGATAGATAGATAGATAGATAGATAGATAGAGAGAGAGAGAGATAGTGATAAAGTCAGCAAACACACACACACACACACACACACTGGGAGGGAGGGAGGGGGGGTCCGCTACGAGTGTTGGTTTCACCTCCGAAGAATCGTACCCGTTTTAAAGCCTTCCTCTGTTCCGCCCGAGAAACAAATGAAGATCACTTAGAGGAGGGGGGGGGGGCAGGGTGTGTATGTGTATGTAGATGAGGAGGGGGGGAGGGTGTAAACTGGAGGTGGTGGTGGGTGCCCGGGATTGGTTTCTGTTGAGGAGGGGGAGGGGGGGTAAAAAGAGAGAGAGAGAGAGAGAGGTGAGGGGGAAGAGGGTTAAGGGAGGGAGAAAGAGAAAGAATGGACCATTTAGGGAGGGAGAGAGAGAGAGAGAGAGAAAGAAGGTTTAAGGAAGAGAGAGAGAGAGAGAAGTTAAGGGAGGGAGAGAGAAAGGAAAGTTAGGGGAGGGAGGGAGAGAGAAAGGAGAGTTAAGACTGGGAGAGACACGAATAGGGAGGTTTTTGGAAAGGGGGAGAGAGAGAGAAAGTAAAAGAAAGGAGGGTGGTTGAGAGAGGGAGAGACAGAGAGACGAGGAGGAGTGTGTTTGAGAGAGGGAGAGAAAGGAAAGGAGAGGAGGGTTAAGAAAGGGAGAGAGACACAAGAAGGGTGATTTGGGTGGAATAAAGGAGAGGAGGAGAAGGAGGAGGGTGGGGAGAGTAGAGGGTGTAAGAACGAAAAACAGAGAGAGGGAGGGAAATGAGAGGGAGACTGGGGGAGAGTTGGAGGGAAGGAATGAAATGGAAAGGAGGGACAGGTGTGACGGAGAGAGAGAGAAAGATTTAGGTAGAGTGAGAGGAGAGTTGGAGGGAAGGAATGAAATGGAAAGGAGGGACAGATATGAGAGAGGGAATAGTTATAAGAGGAGAGAGAGTGAAGGGAGAGAGAGATTTTGGTGGAGTGAGAGGAGAGTTGGAGGGAAGGAATGAAATGGAAAGGAGGGACAGATTTGAGAGAGGGAGTAGTGGTAAGAGGAGAGAGCGTGAAGGAAGGGAGAGAGAGGAGGGTTAGGAATGAAATGGAAAGGAGGGACAGATTTGAGAGAGGTAATAGTGGTAAGAGGTAAGAGGAGAGAGAGTGAAGGAAGGGAGAGAGAGAAGGAGGGTAAGGATTCTTTGACTGAAGGAATAGAGGGAAAGGGAAGAGGGAGGATTCAAAGTGCATGAAGATACCACAACCACGTGACATTCGGGGAGCCTGCTGCTGCTACAACTACAACAACAACTACGACTACAACTACAACAACTACTACTACTACTACTACAACTGCTACTACTACCACCACCAATGCTGCTACTTAAGTTACTACAGCATCTACTATCACTGGGACTGCCACTACAACTACTACTACTTCTGCTTCTATAACTGCTACTACAACTACCATCACTCCATGTTATAGGTGAGTGCATTAAGTTATATTTTGTCTTAAATACGATGCCATTTAAGTCTGGGACCATGAAACGGGACATAACACACACACACACACACACACACACACACACACACACACACACACACACACACACACACACACACACACACACACACACACACACACACACACACACACACACACGTATTATCCCAGAAAACAAATAATCTTAGTGTTACCAATAGGGGTACTTTGTTGTTACACAGTTGGCAAAATTCAGTAGCCTTCCAAAATTTACCATCAAGAATAATAATATTGTTTCCCTTCGGATAGAAATATATCGTAAACCAGAATGTGGCTTTAGTTCCTCCCGATGGTGGTGGTGGTGTGGAGAGAGAGAGAGAGAGAGAGAGAGAGCCTACTACCCCAATACCGAAGGACTAGGAATACGATCTCTGCTTCATGAGGGAGTGGGAGGAAGAGAGGGAGCCCGTGAGAGAGAGAAAAAAAGGAAGGGTTTATAAAAAGTGTGTGGAAAATATAGGAGTCACCCCATTATTACATTAACTGGATTGTCGTTTTCTTTAGAGTTTGGGTTGGGAAAAAACGGAATGTCAACAGTGTGTGAGAGAGAGAGAGAGAGAGGAAGGAAAGTGTGGAGTGAGTAAGGCAAGGTGTGGAATTGAGAGAGAGAGAGAGAGGAAGGAAAGTGTGGAGTGAGTAAGGCAAGGTGTGGAATTGAGAGAGAGAGCGAGAAAAGTGTGGAGTAAGGCAAGGTGTGGAACTGAGAGAGAGAGGAGGGGGGGGGGCTAGGTGTGGAGTGAGGAGGAGGCAAAATGAAGGGGAGAAGTGAAGATGGAGAGAGTGATGAAAGATGTGAAGGAAGGAGTAGGGAAAAGATATAGGGAGAGGAGGGGAGGTATGAAAGAAGTGAAGAATAAGAGAATAATGAAGGAAGGAAGGAGGAAGAGGAAGGGAGGGGGGAGGTAGAGAGAGAGGAAGGGAGGGACTTTCTCTCACATATCACTCTGAAACTTTCTGGAATTACGGCGTTGAGAGGTGAGAGGGGAGGGAGAGAGAGAGGTGAGAGGGGAGGGAGAGAGAGAGGTGAGAGAGAGGGAGGGAGGGAGGAAAGGAAGAAATTATGGAGGTGAGGGGAGAGAAGGGGCAGGGAGAGGAAATGAAAGAAGTGAGGAAAAGTAGAGGAGGAAGATGGAAGTGTTCGAAGGTTTTGAAAAGAAAGGAGGTTAAACAGAGAGAGAGAGAGAGAGAGAGAGAGAGAGAGAGAGAGAGAGAGTTTGACACGGTATAATTAACACAGTAAGATAGATGTAATAATATATGACGAGATAAATTCTTTCCTTCCATCCATCTATTCATCCATCGATCCATCCTCCCTCCCTCAATCCATCCATCTATTCTTCCCAACTTACCTCTAACCTTTCTTCCCTCCTTCCATCTATCCCTCCATCAATCCTTCCTTCCTTCCTCCCTCAATCCATCCATCCATCTATCCATTCTTCACAACTTACCTCTAACCTTTCTTCCCTCCTTCCATCTATCCCTCCATCAATCCTTCCTTCCTTCCTCCCTCAATCCATCCATTCATCTATCCATTCTTACCAACTTACCTCTCAACCTTCCTTTCCTCCTCCTTCTCTCCCTTCCATCATCCCATAACTTGCAGCTGTGGCAAGAAAATCGACAGAAGCCAATTACCAACACAAATATCAAGTAATGAAACCACACGCTGCTTCTTATTGACTAGCACACGGCACAGAGAGCAAAAGTGTAGTCTGGTAGTAATTGCCTGCAGGGACGACGAGTGAGAGGGATTGGGAGTGGGAGGGATTGTTGAGGGAATGAGTGAAGAGTTGGGTGTGATAGAGGGAGTGGGTAAAAGAGGGGGATTGGGAGGCAGGGATGAGGGTAGAGTTGGGTGTGATTTGGGTAGGTTGAAGTAGAGGGAGTGGGTATAAAAGAGGGATTGGGAGGCAAGGATGAAGAATGAGTGAAGATTTGCGTGTGATTGGGGTAGGTTGAAGAAGAGGGAGTGGGTAGAAGAGGTGCGGAAAAGAGGGAGTGGTGAAAACACAGAGAGAGAGAGAGAGAGAGAGAGAGAGGTGGAAGTCAGAGTGGGAGGACTGTGTATAGGGATTGGAGTTCCTTGGAGTGGAATGGAAGGAATTGGTTGAGAAAATGATAGAAGAAAGTTTACGTTGAATTTCAGAGAGAGAGAGAGAGAGAGAGAGAGAGAGAGAGAGAGAGAGAGAGAGAGAGAGAATTGCTGGTGGGAGGTGGGTGCCGGGAGTGATTGAGTGAGTGTGTGAGAGTAAGAGCGTTGTGAAAAGATTGAGAGAGTGTAAGTAAGAGTGATAGCATGAGAGAGAGAGAGAGAGAGAGAGAGAGAGAGAGAGAGAGAGAGAGAGAGAGAGAGAGAGAGAGAGAGAGAGTGTGTGTGTGTGTGTTTTGTGTGTGTGTTTTGTGTGTGTGTGTGTGTGTGTGTGTGTGTGTGTGTGTGTGTGTGGTGTGTGTGTGTGTAAATAAAAGCGAGCAATTGTTTAAGAACCTCAGTAACAAACGAGCCCTTCCTGTATTATGCATTTTGCTGTTTATCTCCCTAAGTACCCCATCCATTCATTCATCCATCCATCCATCCTTCCTTCCTTCCATCTCTCCCTAAACCAGACTTGTGTATATCTTTCCCCACACCACCACCAGGGGTCAGACCAGTCGAGGAAATGGTGTAAACAAAACTGGTATTAATTCATGAAAGTGTAATGTTGTGGGGGGAGGATTTCTCTCTGTCTGTCTGTCTCTCATTCTCACTTGTGCTCAATTTTTCTGTACCGAGTCGCTGAGAGAGAGAGAGAGAGAGAGAGAGAGAGAGAGAGAGAGAGAGAGAGAGAGAGAGAGAGAGAGAGAGAGAGAGAGAGAGAGAGAGAGAGAGAGAGAGAGAGAGAGAGAGAGAGAGAGAGAGAGAGAGAGAGAGAGAGAGAGAGAGAGAGAGAGAGAGAGAGAGAGAGAGAGAGAGAGAGAGGAGGGGGGGGGAGGTAGTTGTGAAAGTAGGAAGGAGGTAAAAAAATCGTCTGGAGATAGTCACGAAACCACAATACAGTGCTAAAATCAACAATGACTCTTTATAGACGATGCCCGGACATTTTTATATATTCACAGTAGCTAAAACAACACCGTACGTAAATAAAAAAAACCGTCGTACAGAAAGAAAAAAAGAAAGAAGGTGGGGAGGGGGGCAGATTGCTTTACCTTCAAAATGTACAGAGATATTTTTACTCAATGGGAAACTGTGAATGGGAAATGAGGCAGACGATGTGGTGTGTGTGTTGTTTTCGAAGTAGAGTTTGTTTATATATTTTTCAACGGGGCACACTAACTTAACTTGTATAGTCTTGTTGGGGTTGGTAACACTTTTATTTATTGGTAACACTTTTTATTTATTATTTATTTTATTATCAGACTTTTACTTAAGAAATGGATGCAGAGTTTTGTTTTATTAGTAAGTATATATATATTTTTTTTTTTAACTTTTAAGGTTCGTGTTTATTAGTATGTATATGTTTACTTTCAGGCTCCTGTTTCAAGATTGGGACACGTGAACGGTCTGCCCCACTTGACTACTGGAGACAATGGAACCCCCCCCCCCCACCCTGCCGACCCCCCTCAACAGCCCTGAGCCCCCCTTTTCCAATCAAAGTCGACATTATGTTATGGTGTGTATTATGGATCCATTAATTTCTTTCCTTTACGATTCCCCATTCACGTTTCTTCCCTCTGTTTTTCCTTGAGTTTGTCTTTATTCTCTCTCTGTGCCTTACCCATTTCTCTCTCTCTCTCTCCCTAACCAACCTCTCGCTCTCTCTATCTGTGCCTTACCCACCTCTCTCTCTCTCTCTCTCTCTCTCTCTCTCTCTCTCAACACCCGCGTCGGTAAAATTGTACAAAGGTCCCAGTGAGTGTTTGGCCGGAACTTGCTCTTCTTCGCCTCACTCTGCCTCCAGCCTTTCCGTCCCCTGCCTCACTCAGACATTGTATCACTCGTCCTTACTTACGTCACTCGAATCGTGGTCCACCACAGACACACACACACAATATATATATCACACCAACACCCTTTCACACACACGCAGACACACACACACACAATATATATATCACACCAACACCCTTTCACACACACACCATCACACACAAAATATTATCACACATACAGACATCACACCAACACACACACACACAATTAATGCATCACACTCATACACCCTGAGTATATCCCATGACACCCCAATATATCACACCAACACACACAAATATTATATCACACCAACACCCTTTCACACACACACACACACACTATTAATGCATCACACTCACACACCCAGAGTATATCCCATGACACCCCAATATATCACACCAACACACACAAATATTATATCACACCAACACCCTTTCACACACACAGACATAAATCACACCAACACCCTCGCACACCCCAATATATGCCCGTGTCACCCCTTCACATCCCAGCATCACCACCTCCATACCCCCACCACACCACACATCCCAGCAAGGAACACGACAAGGGCGGGCCAGCGAAGAGAACGGCCCCTCCCCCACCCATAAACTACGACCTTTCATCTGGCAACACTGTTCTCAGTTGCCACGTCTCGCCTCTTACTTTTTTTTTTTTTTTTTGTTAACCTCTCCATACTTTCCTCTTTTTGTAGGTTTGTTTTTATTGTCCATCTTCACTTTTAAGAAGGGAAATTTACAGTACATTATTATAGTTTAATGAATACAAAGCCTATCACTTCCTTGCTTAATTATCTACCTTCTGTGAAAATTTGCGTAATTTTCAAGTTTGTTTGTAGAGTGATTGGCAAGCGAACAATCTAAAACAAACACATTTTGATCAACATGAGAATAAGTAAAACCATCCCTATGTTTCAGTGATGTGCCCAGTCGAGTACCTTCCTTAATTGACACTCCATTACCACCTGGATGTACTCACCTTGACACAGGTCCTGTTACCTCCACACTAAGATAAGTAAGCCCTTTATTTAATAATTACTTATTTATTGTATGATCTCCTGAGTTGCTTTTCATAGACATGTCATGAGGCGTTAAAGGGAGACTTTTGTTGGTGAATTGGAAGGTCTCCGATACCTCCAAACTATCATGGCAAGAAACTGATCCCCTATTAGTAGCATTAATTAAGGGCTTCTGTTTCTGGCATAGTTAGGAGTAATTGGTAGCCTTCCTAATTGCCAAAGAGAATCTCCCCTTAAAGGGGAGGACTTTTTTTTTTCTTTTTTTTTTAAATTGGAGGGCTACCGATTCCTCCAAATTGTCCCAGGAAAAATCACTTGTGTAACTCAGGGGGATCTGTTGTTCTTTGTGACATAGTTGGGAGGATTCAGTGGACCTCCAATTTACCATAAAGAGTTTCTGCCATTAAGGGGAATATACAGTATATTTTGGGTATAGGCATTGGAGTGCTTTACATTTTTGGGTCATGTCTCTCCAGTGAATATAGAATTCAGCTTTTATTTTGTGTTGCAGGAAAATGTAGATATAACACAGCTTTCTGACAGCCTGTTTTTCTTTCAGGGAACCTCCTCACCATGACTGAATACTGTGTTAAAAGAGAAGAGGACACTGAAATAAACAACTGTTTATTAGTACAGTATATTAAGAAGAACTAATACATTTTCAAGACAAGTTGAATAATTTGGTAACTTATTCCAGCAGAATATTTAGTTGTACTTTGGGCACTTCTTCAATTCTTGAGAATTACTTCTCCACCCCCCCAAGTAGAGTATGGCTTAGACCAAAATATACCTCTTGTTTCATATTGGTCTAGTCCAGAATATACTTGGGTATCTTTTGGTGGAGAATGTTAAGAGATTCTTTTGTTGGTGAATTGGAAGGTCTCCAATTCCTCCAACCTATGCCACAAAACAGATCCACTATTATAATCTGGCATAGTTAGGAGGAATCAATACCCTCCCAATTTACCATCAAAACAATCTCTCCTTAATCAGTGTTGTTACACCAACTTTTCTTACTGCATCCAATGACGTTGCCAGTGTAATGTTGTTGTTTTCTCCCTTTCTTCTCATCAGGGTTGGCAGCTGGCTTCTCCACCCTGCAGGCAGAAAATTATTTTTAGTCATCACATATTCAGTCCTCTGTCTAGTAGTTACATAGGTGGTCTTTCCAATATTATTAAAATATTCTTCTGTTCGTCTATCTAGTGTCTTATTGTCCTCTGTTCGTCCATTTAGTATTATCAAAGCTTCGAGACAAGTTTTTCCAATGTAAAAGCATTTTGTGATAGCACTCCATCTCTTAACACATGTATTTATTATCCTGCCACCCCAAGGTTGGATCAATTTTTATATAATGTGAATACCCAGGATTTGAATGCACATTCAACTTGGACCACAAGCAGTGATGAACTGGCTTTCGAATCCTGGACATTCACACTTCATAAAAATCAACTTTACCTTGGTGGCAGCATAAAAATACTTGTGTACTAAAGGTTCACAGCATCACAAAATCCAATCACAGTAGAAAAACTTGTCTCAACCCTGTAAAGTATTGCAATTACAGCCAGGAAATGCTGAATGCCACAGAAAGCATTAACAAGTAAAAAAAAATCATGTAATTGTAAAGGCATCTTCAACATATGGCATTTTTATATGACCTTAGCATTGACAGGGTCAGCAAAACACGGTTGAAAGTAGTGATAATAAAGCAGAACCCATTAAATCCTTTCCTAAATCTTAGTAATAATTACAGCTGGACACTCAGCACAACCAACCCATTAAATCTTGTATGTGTTCATCTGTGCATGTCTGACTAAAATTAAAACATTGGTTCAGTGTGAAAAACTTTAAAATGCATTTGTACCTCCAATGATAAGGCTATATACCCTTCAATACCTTCAAATTATTAGTCAGAATGTGAACTCACTTGAAGCAAATTAAAGATGTGGAAATACAGAACAGAAGTGTACAGTCGTGGTCAATAAAAATTACCCATATATGTTATTGTTTTAAGTAATGCATACAGTAGCTGCTTGTAGTAAATTAACCTATTTATTGGAAAGTTTATCAGCTAAGGAACAGAGGAAAGCTGTCAAACTCTTTATGTGAGTTACCCCTATATGGATGATTATTATTTTCCCACAACTGTACCTGACCAGCACAACTTTAAAAAAAAAGGTGTTCCTTAGCATATCAGTACAAACAATGACCTACATACCTGAACAGGATGAACCTCAGGACCACAAGTTTCTCCACAAAACAATCTTGGTTAGTTTCCTGAGTGATTGACATACAGTATGAAGTGGATGAAGCATCTTGGATGAGACACGGCTGAGAGGCACGGTGACTTCATGTCCATTTGCACTCCACAAGATATGTGGTGGTGAGTGGTAAACAGCTTCACTTTCAATCTTGATACCAATCATGACACCAACTGGAAATAAATACACAATATTTACTTCGTGTATACAGAATCATCACTATTATACATGAAAAGATGTCAATGATCAAACAGAAACAAAAGACAACTCAACATACACTTAAACTCATATTCACACAAGTAAACAGGGCAAAAACATCATCCATGTCACATATTGACCCACTCAAGGGTGTGAAGGAACAAGACTTTGTATTGGTTTGCAAACCGACCTCGTTTCTGTTGTAAGGATGGGCTTGCTACTAATAACAGTGAATGTCACCAAAAAAATCACAAGATTGTTAGAGTTTATAAATGCCATATAATTTGACTGTCTTCTCAGGAGTAAAATGTTGTGAAATCCTGTCATTACTTCAACAGTTAAAGAAAACATACTTAAAAGATATGAAAAATGTTGCATGCCATACATTGCATCACAGGCTGAAAAAAAAAAAATATATCAAATTACTGTCTCATCAAGCTCATCCTTACAACAAAACTGAAGCAGAATGAGCTTAGTTTACAAACCAGTACAAAGACTGGAATGAGAAAAACTGCTTAAAGGTAATATTCATTGCTGAGAGTACATTCATAGTAAATTGCATGGAGTCTGGCAAAATGAATCAGTCATCAGCTGCCAGTCCATACATTTCAAATTACAGTCAAGAATGTCAACCATCCAAAAACAGTTATGGTGTGGCACATGTTTAGGTACAGTGGGACCTGGTGGTTTGTTATTCCTATCCAAGGACAACACACAATATGCTCAGATATTCATTGAGGTACTCATTTTATGAAATTCATTGAAATTTAATGGTCCGCTGTTGTGGGTCAATACTGTATTAATAAATATATTTAAATTAATATTAAACCGGGAAGTTAGTGTAGCCTAACAGCTAACCCCAGAGGGTTACTGAAACGACCCGGACACAGGCTTGAAGTTTATTGCAGAATACTGTAGTTGTAATAGAAGGGTAGCATGAGTTATTAATCCAAATCCTGCATGTAGTGTATGTGCCTCGCAGAACACTGGCAGCCATGGAAACAGGGTGATGTTGAACCTCGGTAAATTTTCCGAGTTACACATGTGCGAGATATTCAAACAAACACAGTTTTACCTATAGTTTTTTATGTGATTCATTCGATTTTAACATCTATTTATTGTGCAAATATCCTGTTGTGGCCATACCCCATCACCCAGCTTTTGGCAAAAGTTGGCTCGGGTTTTCCAATTTCTGTTGAGCACAAATAGTTTGTCTTATAATTAGGCAGACCTGACCTGACCTGACCCAACCTAACCTAATCTGGACCATGGCAAACTACCGGGAGTTGCGCAAGGCAAGAAAACCAATATCAAACTTATGGAAATAAAAGACCTTAAGAACTTACTGTACAGTATATCACAGTGAAAATTAGATATCTTGCACATGTGTAATTCGGAAATAATTCCGAATATTTAAAGAATTTTTTTAAGTGGATTTGGTATTATTCAAGTGTTTGTCCATAATCTATCATCAATTCTTTTCTGTCAAATACATTTCTTAATACATGTACGTCATTTCCTCATAGGTTATTTCCGTTCCAAATGCATAGCTTTCGTAATACAACTACCCACTGAGTGTTTACATCGTCCCGGTAGATTGCTAAGGTTAGCCCGCGGTAGTCTACACCGGTTAGGTCCTGGTAGTTTGCTGCGGTCCTGATTAGGTTAGGTTAGGTGAGGTCTACGTAATTCTATTTACTGCATTATATATATTGTTTTTCAGATAAATCTGTAGTTCATAACTGGCGAAAATTAGTGCTTTCGGAGATTGGGTGGGGGGAAGGGGGGGGGGGCGATATCTCAAAAAAACACTCATTTGCAACGGATGTGAACAACAGATTCGCTAAAAACACACTATTAAACATTGCATTCTGAAAACCTCGAGTCGAAAAGACATTATGGACAAACGCTTGAATATTACCGTGGATTTTAAGAAGTGTCCAGAGTAGTGATAATTGTAGTCAATTTTTAAGAAATGATTAAAAATACATCTGTTTGCCGAGTGCTACGACATGGATAATATGAGCATTAGAAGAGATTATAGTGTATAATATCAACACATCCACCATTCATCTCAACACCCTTCAGACCATACAGAATAGAGCCCTAAAGATAATCACAGGCTGCACAGCTACCACACCTACAGACCACCTACACCATGAAACCAAAGTCCTCAAAATGAAGGATCATCTTGACATGAGGTACACACACATAAACACTTGCTGCAGCCTACACAAACCCACACCATCCACTACACTACATGGCAAAACACACACACACACACACAAACACACGCTGCAGCCTCCACAAACCCACACCATCCACTACACTTCATGACAAAAACACACACGCACAAACACTTGCTGCAGCCTCAACAAACCCACACCATCCACTACTACACTGCACGACAAAACACACACACACACACAAACACTAGCTCCAGCCTCCACAAACCCACACCATCCACTACACTACATGACAAAACACACACACACACACAAACACTTGCTGCAGCCTCCACAAACCCACACCATCCACTACACAAAACTACATGACAAAACACACACACACAAACACTTGCTCCAGCCTCCACAAACCCACACCATCCACTACACTACAAGACAAAACGGTAAATATTGAATGAATTACCGTTATTGCGTACGATTTTTCTACCTTCATTACCCACTTATTTAGACCATTCTAAGACTATTTTCTTCTATGGCATTTCCTCCGCCAATGCCCCATTTCCAAGATAGGGCATATTCAAATGGGGCATTTTGAAATTAGCCTGACCTTACCTGACCTGACCTAACCTAACCTGGGCAAACTACCATGACCTAACCTGGGCAAACTACCGGGAAATAATCGTGATAAAGTACAATAAATGACAGGGGTAAAATACTGGGACCCAGCCGGATCTGGCAACACTGCTACAAAACGGTAATTCTTTCAATAAATACCGACAAAACACCCACCTACACACACACAAACAAACACTTGCTGCAGCCTCCACAAACCCGGTACACCATTCACTACACTACATGGCAACAAAACACACACACATACCAAGGAATATCAAAACAACACCCAGTACACCATACCATACACAAATACAATAATCTCTTACACCCTGCCCACCCCAAACCAATCTCCAGAAACACATCCATACTCCAATCACTCATCAGTCCATCCAAACACTAAAAAAACAACACCCAGCTGGATGCATGACCTCCTGACATCCACCAAACCATCTGAATTTCTGAAACCTCCCTTCCCCGTGAGGACAGAGAAAGAAGCTGGAAGAAGCCATTGTAGATGATGTCTGTCTGGGATGTAACACAGCATACCATTCTATTAAACACATTATGGAACACTGCAATGTACACAACCACACTCACCAACAACACCATACACTCTCTCTGACTCTGAGGGCACTGTGGGAAAGCCCGGTTCACCTTGCCATGACAACATCACCATATTGTCGTCAAAACGGGATACCTTTATTTATCGTATTTTCTCCACTTAATTCACCACTCCCCGCCACAATTTATATATCAGAACACTCTACATATTATCAGCATTCACGGTAACTATATTATACTCACCAGAAATCATTGTAGAGGAAGTTGTTGAGGTAAATAAGCAAGTCTCCTTGTGGTGAGGGTCCAACACACACACACACCACCATGGCTGACACACAATGATCCAAGAAGGGCAACTTCATGTATTAAATCAACTTTTATTATTAGATTCAAATACCGAAATAAATCCAGCAGTATAATAATTTATACATAATTAAAATACTTTATATCTTCAATTTTGTGTATATTTTATAATATACGTAATAGAAATATATGACTATTACCGTAATATAGTCCTTCCATTTTAGGGTAAAATACCCTAAACTAGGGTAATTGGACCCTTCCTAGGGTAGTGTATAAACTAGGGTAATTCTAGGGTAATCTGCCGTGCTATGGATAGGTGTGCCTGGAATGGTGGCAATCTGTGGGTGGTAGGCTGGTTCTCATTCAACCGTGTCTGATTAATGTACAGTTGCCCACACATGAATCTGGTACGCCTCGCTACTTGTGAGATACCTACAACAGGAAGGAAAGTGAGCAAAAGTCATAGTTTGTTGACAAGCAGACACTAATAATATTTTACTGTCTGTCTGTCAACAAACTACATCTTTTTTCACTTTACTTTCTCTGAACTGTTCCCGTTTGGTATTGTAGGGGTACAACCAAAAGTCATTTATAAGTAAATATGTCGTATGTACCAATATTCTAAGGATAACCATGAGTGCTTTTACGCCTTTTATCTTATTGCATCTTTCAAACAAGTGCTATGTGAATGTAAATGTAAAACTGTATTGGATATACATTTTTGCTAGCTGTCTATATCTACATTATATTTTGTGTTTTTTATAAGAAAAACCCTTTATTCTTTAGTTCATGCAATGTAATTGTTTTTACATTTTACTTGTCTTGTTTATAGGACTTCATTTCATATTACAGTAGGTATATGAAATAGAAAAGCATAGGAAGTATAATTTCTTAGAGTATGTTGCTACAACTGCATATTTGTAAATAATATACCCATCAATTTACGATGCATTTGTTTTTTTCCTGTTTGTTTGGGGGGGGGGGACAATGTATAAACTTATGTATGATGGTACATTAATCAACAATTAATGGGCAACTTCGACAATCTAGGGTAAAACACTCGAATCTAGGGTAAAATCGACAAAAATCTAGGGTAAGATTTCATCAACTCATGGAAGCCCTGATTACTGTCCGTAAATGAATGGGTAACTAAAGTAGTTCCCAGCATACGTTACCTTTATCCAACCTTTGTGTAATGTCATCTCAGTTACAAATACCGTTGATATTATTGATGATAATTATTCCCTTGCCTATGACTTTCACTTAAATATTTTTCTATTATTTTTTAATATTATTTACACTGAAACGCTTTCACTACTAAGTCTAACTATAGGCAACGGCTAACATTTATTACATTCAACAATGTTAATAATTATGAAGTGTAAAATTGTCATTCTCGGATCTAGGTTTCAAGATAAAAAATATTTCTTTACCAGGTAGTTAATAAATCTCCAACACATTCAAGGAATCAATAATATATGTACAGTACTGTATAATTTTGTACAAGCTTTTACAGTATAGTGTTGTCAAATCATTATTAAATGGAGATTCTGTGGCATATAATAATTATGATCTATATGTATACTGACTGACTTGGGATGAAAGGAGACCACCACCCTATGCCTGCAACACCATGTAGATGTAGACTGCCTTCTGGAAATATCTTAATGCAATAAAAACCTTAATTATCAGACAAACAAGTTTCTATAATTGAAAGTTATTACTGTACAACTCATCTGAAGAAAACTAATTTCCTTTATCACCAGACTGTCCCATCCAGGTATATAGTATACAGTAGGCTACAATTTAAAACATTTTCCCTATTATGACTGCTGTAGAAAGAATAAATAAAACACAGAGACTTGGGTGTAGGTTATTTATTGATGACGGATTACATAAGCCAGGGGTTTTGTGCAGACTGCCTACACCCAGCGGCCAGCGCCATCCCAACCCTGCGTGTGAGTGGCCTCCAGCTGTCTCAGTCCCCAATCACCAGCTGTTTAGACATGATCATACTCTTCCTGGTTGTAGTAATTCGAATTTAAAATTTTTCACATACATAAGCGAGTTTGTGAATACCAATAATAATTTTTATCCCAATTATACTGCATTACAACTTTGGCATTCAATATTAATTCTACCAAGAAATATTATAATGTGATGACAAGTAAACAAAGAGTTACCGTAACCACATTCAACACTCAATCAAGCACAGATTTAGACAACAGCTGTCGAGAGGAAACCGAAGTGCCAGAGAGCCAAGAAGGACCCACCAATGACGCCAACAGTTATAGTTATATACCACAGAATTAGGCTACAAAAAAATGCTGCTTTAAGTTGTCTTCCATATGGCACGTACTGACTGACGGTTATTGCTGCCTGCTAGACTGTCATGGCACGCTAAACATCAAAATATCATCGGCATTCACGTTACAAAACCTACGAGACTTTTTACACTAACGAGGCAATTTGGATTGGGCGTTTAAAAGTACGGGACTACACTTACAGAGTCTCATTCTGTCTCATGGAAAGCAGAATACGGTCATTTGGGGGGGGGTATACAGTTAAACAGTTTGGGTGACAGTCAGGGAGCAGAGGGTTGTTGTTGTTGTTGTAATTTCTCATGACTTAGTTACTGTACTGTTGTTTACATTATGTCGGTCTGACGTCACTGGTGGGTTTGCTTCACCGTTATAAATGGCTGCATTACAAAAAGTCCTGGCGAGTCTTGCTTTGTGAGGTATCAAAATAAAACTATCATGATTCATTAGTTATCAGTGTTCAAGTCCTAACTAAAAAATTAAAATTGATATACAGTATATATATATATAGACTAAGATCTAAACTAAAAAGCATTACACTGTATTTCCATTCTTTGTCTTCATTTGAAAGCAAAAAACAAAAGTAAAGCAAGTTGCAGAGCTGCCAAAAAGAACTTAAAATATACATTAGTCACATTTCCTGTCTGACAACTGTATGCTTCTCCCTCTATTTATATATATATATATTTATATATATACTGGACTATGGAAAAAAGCATGTACAGAAACCCAAGCAACTGTTCTCTGGGAAGGGATGCGTGCCGCCTTGTAAACGAGTAAACAAAATATGATATCCTGGTCCATTATTATTAATATTAATATTATTATTATTATTATTATTATTATTATTATTTTCATCTTCTTATCTAAAGTCTATACTGTATATTATCATCCAAACAACAGAAACACCTCAAACTCTACACAACGGAATGTTTTACAAAGAGTGAATGCAGAACACCTCTCTGGTCACCGTACATTGAAAACTGGCGTGGGGTGTGACTTCTATATATATATATTTATATTTATATATATATGTTACAGCAAACACTATCATAGGTAGGACTTCTCTGCAGAGGTGGTCACAGTTCAGCACACAAGAGAGCAGCTGTTCACTAGCTTAAACAACACAAAATGACACAGTTAATAATATAATCACCACAATACATTTACCAGTCAAACAAATTTTTTACACCAATACTGCACTAAAAATTTTCCACCCTTTAATTACGTGGATCATTCACATTTAATTAATAATTCTGCATGATGCATCTTCCAATTAAAATGAGTAACCTGTTGAATATCTTACAATTTGTCTTATCTCTAACAAGGTGTATAAAACTATGCAAGCATTAAATGGAGTATGCAGAGTTAATCCACCAGTATTTCACACAGATATCCAATGTGAGGGCAATGATAATCCCATCTAGTGTTTCAGCTGCTGTGCTTAGTGCTGCCATCTGTGTGGTGGTAAGTGATTCAGAGCCTCAAGCAGTCCTGAAGCGCATTCGTGTAGCGCCAAATACGAAAACACGGTGCTGTACGGAACCTCTAGCCTAGGGTTAAGTCTCATCCACGGACCTCTCCACGCTTATACCAAACGGCGACCACTTTTGTTTTGATTCTTGATACCTAACAGCTTGTAGATAACCCAGTAAATATATATATGCACATGTATGTGTATATATATAAATATATATGCATATGCTGCTGTAGGTACAGTATATGTTGGGATAGTTACGTTACGACTGAGAAGCCACGTGGGTTAAGGTGACGATGGGGACTCATTGTACAGACTGAATTTACAAAAGTTAGCAAACTTCCTCTGGGTGCTTTATAACCAACAAAACTCTCTCTTTTCTTAATCCACATATCATAATTCAATACAGTATTCATATGTGGCATTCCAATTCGTACTGCTTCAGGGAGAATACACTGTGACCTTAATAATCTGCTGAATCTGCAGAGCATAACTGTGGCTATAAATGAGAGGATGAGAGAGCAGTGTGTCACAGCTGGCCAGAGCAAGCAGGCTGTAGTCGTCATGTTTGTCCAACACATGCCATCCACAAAAGAACTGGCTGGTCAACTCACACTGTCAGACAAGAAGCTAGTCCAAAATTTACAGCTAAAGCATTGCCTCGGGCTTTATACAGATAATTGTAACCAACATACGCAATCAGGAACAAAACCTTGCCTTCCATTGTGAGTTGGGATCAGACATCAAACTTAGGTCAGGATGGGAATAAAGATACTCAAATATCTATAAAAGTTTCAACACAGACCATCCCCTCAAGTAGGTGTAAATACAGGAGTCTGCTGAGGGATATATAGTCTTGTTTAGGTGCACTTGCTCCAAAAACTGTAAATCTAGATAAGAACACATAAGAATTGCATAAAAAAAAAATTAAGGAAACTAAAGAGATAACGCAGAAGCTTTGATATGTGTGTTAGTTCTTCAGATATGGCCAGAGAAGTGAGGCAGCCGGCTGAGGTTAAAGAAAGTGAGTGGTGGTGCAAAGGTTTTAAAGACAATTTAGGTAACTCATAGGCTCAGTAGCAATTCCAGTGCTTGTGACAGACCTTGAGACCATTTACATCACCATGCTTGGAGTTCTAACATGTTGGATTATAGGCTCTTATATCTTTGAAATGCCTATATCAATCCAACATAAATAAGATGGCCCCAGCTGGCCTCACAAGACTGTTGCTGTCTGAGCACATATGGGGATAAATATCTGGGTTCAGTGTTCAGATGGCTCTCCCACGATGGTTAGCAAACTTTAGCAACACAGATGTGTGCTAAACCAGCTGCAGCTGGATACCATTCTTTAAGTACATAAGGCCAAGAAGGGATATCACTGCAATTGTCATGCAGTTATGCTGCTAATGTTATTAAGTACTTTATGTGATAGAAGTTTACTCCCTTGTCAACATTTCTGACCAATTCCTTGGGAGATGGTTACAATGTCTTCATCAGTTTATTGTCACATGATGAATAATACTAAAATTCCAATTTTCCTCATTAATCAAACAACTGATTTATGAGTAATTACAATTCTGGCCCACTGTCAACAAACTGAGGCTTCACTATGGGTGGTTGTGCAGCAGCATGGGAGAGCCGTACTTGCGTATAACTGCCAGCTGTGGCAGTCTTTTATATCACACAAGAATGAAGAACTTGGCTCAAAAAAAAGAAAAAAAAAGTATCTGTGTTACCCACAATTCTGGCACCTTACAAAGACTAATATTAGCAAAATTATTGTATATTATTAATATTATTATTATTTGTTTTTACATAGCTTGTGACTAAACACTTCATGTTGGACTACAGTGAACTACTAAATACATACATCTTTCCTAGCCTTATTTACTCTACAAAGTAATGATACCAAATAATAGAGGCAGGTTTAGATATGTCAACATTTCGCGCCTTCTCTCCCGCGCATGTGGCAAACGGCAACACGCACATCATCCTCACAACACGCACCAAAAAAAAAAAGAAGGTAAGGTAAGGTTATGGATGCTTGGTGGATACTGGACTTCTCTCTTCCCCCTCAGTGGTACTTCATTTAGCATCCATAAACACTCACACACCTAATTTGTTGTTGTTGCCATTTGCTTGACATCCAGTTCAGCCAGTGGCATCCCTGACCTAAACATACATATACTATATATATATAAAAGAAAGGCTCTGTGTTCTAGTCAAGCTCACCTAGAAGTACCAAGATCTGAAATACGGTTGTGTCCATGTCCTTGTATGGGACTGGCTGAATCTGTGCACAAAATATTACTGGAATTAGTGAGTCAAGTGTTAGTTATATCTGCACATCTGAGTTAGTAAGCCTTGACATATTAATAACTATCTCAGGCTGGTGTAAGTGCATGCAGCTGTGTATCTGATGATTGCTTACATCATAAAGGCAGCTTTAAAATATATAAGATAAAAAATATAATACAGCCTATGCTCATTCATTACAATTACAAAATTTTCATAATTAGCATAAAGTCCTTGTAATCTTTGCATCATCAATGGTCAATTTTCTCTTGCCATCAGATCTTCAAGATGGGCAGAATGAAATAGTCTCCATCTTAATAATGGGAGAAAATGAATAATCTGATCCAATAAAAATTAATACCCTTATACATACTCTATATACAGACACACGGCTGATAATCCTCCACTTATAATAAAAAAAACTCTTGCTGATGACATACAGTATCAATCCATACAACCAGACAAATATTGATGATGCAGCTCCACGTTTTTACCTCATGCTGATGGCAGGACTCTGACTATTTATATTTCCTTGATTTCAGCTGATAGACGGGGGAGGAGGAAGAGAGAGAAGATAAAGAGAGAATGAGAGACCAACACAGGAACCTTAGATCTTGAGATTTGAGTCATCCCATTCCAGCTCCTTTTGCTTGACGGTCTCCTCCTCATCAGAAGAGTCCAAGTCGTCATTGAAGTTGCTGGCGTCGTCATCATCAGAGGAATCATCGTCATCATCTTCGTCCTCCCTCAGCCGCTGAGTCTCTGTCAGCTCCAGTTGTTGCTACCGAGAAAGAGATAAAGATATAGCAACACTGGACAGCAGAAAAAGATATATCAACAGTGGACAGAGGAAAAAGATATTGCAACACTGGACAGCAGAAAAAGATATATCAACAGAGGACAGAGGAAAAAGATATTGCAACACTGGACATCAGAAAAAGATATATCAACAGAGGACAGAGGAAAAAGATTGGGGAGGATGAGTATAGAGATGAAAGGAGGGTATAGCAAGAGTGGAGAGCAGAATATGTGGGGGAATGATGGGCAGGAGTACACAGGTGGCAAGAGTGGACAAGATAATGTTGTGGAGGGGATGGACACAAGGGTCAATGTAAGATGGAGCAAGCATGAAAACCAAGTGAAAATGACCAGTTTGTTCTTCACTGTTCTTACCCAGGATAAACTCAAATATATGGTATCTCAATAACATCTCAAAGGTCTCATATACTATCAGCACAAAACACGACGTGACAAACTCACCTCCATGGGATTGACTGTGATGTTGAGAGAGGTGTCATCCCAGGCCATCTCTGTGTCGGCCAGGTGGTGGGCTGCGGCTCGGGTGTGGGCAGCACGCACCCGGATCACACCCAGCACCACCATGAATACGAGGAAACCGACACACACCACGATAATGATGGTCACTGCATGCCCTGACGAGAAGCACATCATGTCAGAGGTGATATAAGAGATGAAATTGAACAAAGTCACAGATGAAGATGAAGGAGGAAATTAAACGTGAACTCAGACAAGAGAAAGGAGCTGCTCAAGATAGGATATAGGTTTTGTTGGGGAAAGACGCTTACATAAACTTAAGCATTAATGAGCATAGATTCTACCTCATGACATAAAATAATTTAGTGCAATGGCACTTCTGGATTTCTATTATGATTACTACAGTATATTTTCTACTACTTTTACACGTATCTTCCTGGAAATTTCAACTCATCTAGTAATGTAATATAATTTAATAATATAAAATAATATTTAATGTAATATGTTGCAAGAATATATATCCCCACAGCACAAAAAGTAAAGAAAAAGTAAGAATGAAATATGCATGTGCAAGCTCAAAAAAGGTTTAAATCTAGTAAAGTGTGTGCCTGGTGTGCACTGCTAAGAAGGGGTAATAACTGAACATGGTAATACAGTACTAGTATACAGCACTTCCAAATGTGTAACTATTCAGGTATTTGTGGCTTTCTAGTTAATCATATGCTGTGAAAAAGACAAAACAGACATAGACAAATAGAAATATAATGGAGACAAATGTGCTGCACTGTAATGTGTACACTTCACTGATACACAAAATAACAATGTTTCATTATCAGGTCAGGCAAATCTGTGTGATAATGTATCAGTAACATTATAGCAATTTTGTGTATCAATTGCCATTTTAGTAAGCAACTTAAGCACTATATTTTCTGACTAGAGGAGGCGAAGTTCATTATCTCTGTGCAGTTGCTAATAGTTACTTCCATATACATTGTACCTGACAATTTATTAGTTATTACTACTACTGTACTCCACTGACTGTATCTGTATCCACTGTAGCTGATCCTAAATGCTGAAGCTAATGTCTCATCTTGTATGGAAGTACTTATATGGAAGAGAAGGTCACTAACATTCCTCATAACTGTGCCATGAAAGTGACCTACACAAAGGGTATCTATTTTGTGGCAAAGTTTAAAAGTGTACTATTCACAACAACGCCTTGGTGCTTTGTAGAACTATTGTCTGGTGCTAAAGGGTGCACATCTGATCTATTCATAAGTTTCACCTAACAATGGATAGTGCAAACAGGTTAATAATTAACTGTACACTATCTTATACATCTTAACCATTTGTGCTGCAGTGGTGCTATTTGATGCTGTGTTGTGCTGGAAAGCCTGATCAGAGTGGTATTATTAAACTATTTCTTTGAGGAAAAGTTTTCTTCGTTGCTCAATTCATAATATTTTGCAATAAAAATCGAGCTATATAAAGCATTTTCCTCAAAGGAGAAATTTAATAATACGACCCTCAGGCTATATTGAAACTGGTGCAAATAAGTTCCATCTGTTTCTGTATGGTGATGCAAGTAAGCTTAATCTAAGGGCGGGTGAATGTGGGTGAGAGTGTTAAGGTCAGCTCACCAGCAGCCAAGAGAGCAACCTGCGATTTGCTGCCGCCAAACAGATCTGGCCACCCATGGTACAGTAGTGGTCACAGTGCAGGGAGAGTTAGGTCATCAACAAAACAATAAGTTATCCCACTCTCTTTACACCACCGCCTTACTGACTACACTGGCTACCTACTATACTGGTAACTTGATAAATTGAATAACATATGGCTTATTATTTTGGGGTGATTTATCTGTTTGCCTGGATATATTCAGTACTGTTGAGTGTCAATGTGCATATCATAATCTTAAAAAGTCTGTAAATACTGTACTATAGTAGTTTAAACCTATTTCCTAGTGTTGACGCCATTCCCAACCAGGATAACTCATCCTGGCAATGGCTATGTCAGAAACCACATTTAACATGTTAGTTTACAGTGAGGTTTACTGTTCCATCACTAAGGGACTACAGTATTTTGCTTCCTGCCCTGAGGAGACTGGGTGGTGAGACTAACACACCACCTAGCAGGTCTTATGTAATGTGTAGAGTACTGTACAGCTGGTATGGATGACGCATTTTATAAACACATCGGTTAAAGTGTAGGAAACAAAGGAATGCAAACCTCAATCAAGGTCTAGAAAAGATAAAGAAATCCAGGTAAATCTGAGTCTTCCAGTACCATGGCCATTATACCTCCCTGGGTGGAGCTGTCTAACCCAACTATATATAAGTATATTTCCCTTTTCTGTAGCCAACAGTAAATGTTCAGTTTGCTTGACTATAATTTATGATACATGACTCCTGATGACTGTGTGACAAGTATTGACAAGTCACAGTAAGCCTTGACTATATTAGCAGTCGACATTTACCATCAGAAACAAAATGAGAGACATACAGTAGTAAGAAGAGCTGTGCATCTAAGGATACCAAAAATAAAGGATCAGTTGCATTACCATTCAGTATCAAAATAATATATAAGCTGTACAATTGCCAACAAAACTTTTGTTTGTTTGTCTGTAACAATAAAAATAGTACTGCATCATATCCATACTCTATTACTTTTTACTGTTGTAAACTTTTAAACAATGGCTGAAAACTTTTGTAACATGTGATATCTTTTATCATAGGAAAGCACAACTGATGTCCGAATGTTAACTACGACTTCAATTAACCCATAAATTGCTTACACCAGATTTCTTAAGTGAAATTGTCGGGACTAATTCTCAATGGCTTCAAAATAATGTCATAAGAAACCCCACTTTGTTAAATAAAATGTGTTAGTGGTGGTCAGTCCAGTGTGCCCAGGAGCCTTGAGCAACTTCTTCCTGAAAAAAATATGTTGTAAAAGAGACTACAGTACAGTAATAAGACTGACTGACCAAAGAAGCAATTAAAAGTGAAAGACTAACATGGTGAACTGCAACTCAAACTGAAGAAAGAGAATATAGAGATAAAAGGAGGACAGAAAATACAGAATAAGATACACCACAGAATATAGATGTGGAAACTAAAAGAAAGGAATGAAAAACTCAGAAAATAGGAAAATGGACAGGAAATTGGAATAAACTAAATGACAGACTGATGAAAACACACAGGCTTGACCAGTAAATAAGAGGGATGAATTTTCCACTCTGTACACACCGGCACTGTTGACTGCCGTGCCCTCCATGACGTTAGAGGTGAAGTAGACATCACTGACGGTGTGGGCAGGCCGGACGTCAACATGCTGTGCAGAGATCTTGGCATGGGCAGGTGCAGGTGGAGGGTTGTGGTGGGTGAGGGCACTAGGTGCACGGTGGGTGGGGTGGTCCATGGCAGAGTCAGGGTCCTCTGGGTTGGTGGGCAGGTGGTGGGCTGCGTCAGCCAGGGCAGCCTTGTCCACACTCAGTTGTGGGTGGATCACTGTCACCTGTAAAATGCAGAGGTGTTAGTGGCTTGACTTTGATAGTGACTTAATTAGTTGTAGTTATTCAAAAAGGAAATAAATATCATTTGCACAGAAATCCTATGTCCTACAATACTGAATACTTTTTTCTGCTTATTAATACTGAGTTTGAATTAAAATTCATCAGAATCATGATAATGTTAATTCAATATGAAGTAGTAAGATACAAAATCAAGAACAATGATTAATGACTCGAAAGGGATGGTACATTGTAAACTATTGTACTTCAAAAAAATTGCAGTATAAAAATTACTACAAAAAGGGGAAACATGTAACCCAAAAAGGTTAAATTTTTACCGTCTGGACATATTCATTGCTAGTGAACCGTCCGCCTAGTTCCGAGCAAGAGAGTTTGAAGGCGCGGTTGAGGTAGTAGGCAGGTTTGCGGTTGGCGTAGTGGATCTGGCGCAAGATGGACTGGTAGTGGCGGGTGGTGTGAGCACCAGAAATGGTTGCCCCCTGTCTGGTGACTGAAGAAACCAGACCCAGCTCAGAAATTAAGTTATCTGGGAGTACAAGTGTCTCATGATCAGGGTTGAGTGGAGGATAAACAGAGACATCACACTCATCCAATTGGCCACCAGGGGTTGGAGCTGTGGCTTCCTGGGCTGCAGCAGAGAGGTACACACCAACATCAGGGAAGACCCTCAGGCCCTGACGGAACGACTCGTACTCTTCAGCAAAGTTAGTAGTGCCGTTGAGTTCAATGCTGGGTTGGTGAGGTTGTAGTACCACCACAAAGCTCTGTGCTGTTGCTACTTTCAGGGACTTCCCTGAATCACAGCTGAAATGTGAAATGGAGAGTTATTACCAAGATGAAAATAGTACACGACTACACGTTCAATGTACTTGACAAAAAGCAGTGTACCATTATAGTATAAATGTTAATGAATCATTATAAAGGTAAACACAGTACAGTATGACACACAAGCTGATAACACCAGTGGATTTATTAGGGTTAGCACACAATGAGTACAAAGTAAGAGGAAAAAGGATTTACATATTTGGTTTGAGATAACAAAGATTTACATACAGAATGTTGGTGGTGACAGAGATGGGGCGACGGCCTGGGGTTGGGAAATCTCTACCATTGACGTAGGCCACACGATGGATCAGAGTCTCAAGGTTGGTCACATTATTCCCCTCGATGGTGATCTGGGTCATTTCTGAAAGAGAGACAGAATATATATAATCAGTTTTATTTCCCTTGCAAGAAATGATGTCAGATTGCAAAGAGATATACATCAGGAATCTTTGATTCCTGCAAGCAGGAAATAAATTTTAAAATATGTCTCAAATGGCATGAAAATCATCTCAAAACTAAATAACTTATACTTTACATATAATCTTAAAATTAATGAAACAATTAGCTTACCATTGTTGGTGAGGAGCTCCATGCTGGGCTGAAGGAGCTCCATGGCAGGTGTGTCAAGGGCTTCCTGACAGCGGGTGAGGCATGACAGTACCCGGGGTGACTCCAGTCCTCCCACCAACACTGACAAACCCGCCAGGTATCCAGTCAGACCGTGCTTCATCTTGCCCTCAGATCCTGCAACAACACACACAAGGGTTATGTATGATTTCCTCACACCCGGCTATACAAGTGTACTGTATACATCCACACAACATAAGGACTACATACAATCCCCTTTAGATCATATAAGCATATCCACACACATTATACACAGTGTTGACAAACAACTGACTTTGGAGAAAAGGGAAGAAAACAAAATCAGTAATGCAAACTGGGTTAAAATATTTACATTAATTAAGAGAATGATTACAGAGAGTACTCTAAAAGTAGATAATAAGGACACACAAAAAGCTACATAAATAATGAAAATAACAAAGTATCTGGTATAATCATCTTGAAATGATTAACAAGTACTATACCTGTACTTATCTTTAACTGGTCTTAAATAGTGAGCATAATACAACCACCTTACCTTGCCAACAAGCCCCAACAGAGAGGGTAGTGTTGATGCCACGGGTTGGGTGCAGAGGCCAGTCATCAATCACCTAGAATACAAAGAAAAAAATATTAATAAGTAAATAAAAATATAAAAAATAAATAATCTTCATTGTAACAGACAATATAGTACCTAAATTAAATAATAGGGCTTGAAATGCAAAAGTTGCGAAGATTTTTGGATGGATAATGCTTTAAAAAAATGGGGTACAACTAGAACACTAACAAGTTTGAGATGTACAGTCGAGGGTGATGCATTTATTACCCCCTGCAATAAATACTGATAATGATAAGTCTTGTTGTCTCACATTACTGGAATACTATATTGGATGTGAGACGCAGGACATCTCATAGTGTACCGAGTTAGACTATCCACTGCTTAATTACCAAGATGTTTACAACTGACTGGTCTCACAACTTACTTCTGGACTCTCGCCGCTCTCTGGTCTGAAGAGGTGTCCATCCACGTACAGAGTAACCTCAGGGAACTTGACGTGGACTGAGTAGTGATGCCATTCATTGTCACACACCTGCCGTAGGAAAGGAATTAATATACCAGTACTTTCTTGCAATATCTTGGTTTGTAAGCCATGCCACTATCCTAGCTGGCTGATATATTATAAAGCATCTAAGAGGGTACTTTTGCCACTTTTCCTTTTCTACATTTGGATCCCAGAATTCATACCATACTTTTTCCAAAATTTGCAGTTACTGTATCACAAGGTTGTCCAAGTGATAACCTAGTAATGAAAACAGTTAGCTACTCTACCCTCCTACCAACCTGAGGCAACTTCCAACGCCACTCAGCTGGTTGGAAAGTGTTGAGGTTAGCCTGGGTGGCCTCTCGACGCAGAAGGAGGATCAGCCGACAGTTACGCACAAACAGCGCTGTGTGGTGACGGTTCATCTTGTGGTCATCAGCAGAGCAAAGAACATGTTCTTTGGAGTGTTTATCCATGGAAGGATGCTGCTTGTGTTTGAGCCAAGTGGAGATAGTGAATGTGTTGGTGAGGTTATGGTGCAGGACAGCAGATGGTACCACTGCCCCTGATGCATCACCTTCAAACTGGTAGATGAGATCACCCTCGTGGCCTTCGTCTGAGTGCAGGCCAGCCATCCACTCTCGCCCGGCACCTGGTGCTGGCAGCAGGTCCACACTGTTTGAGCTGGCACCTGTCACACCATAAGTTAAATAGTTTAACATCAAAGTTATTTGAAGACATATAATTAAAGTATGTGTAGTTTTTTTTTTCTTTTATTGTAACTGTTATACCCTTACTGTAATTGAGAAGTCAATTAAAACATACCTCTCCCACTCTTATGTATATAGAAGCTTACATCTTTACCCATATAGCAGTCTGACTTATCTCCTACTCACATAAACAAAATGCCTACCAGGATATACATACAATGTTCAAAACACTGAAAGAACATCAGCACAATTCAAACAAACATCAGTAAAATATCTATGTACAATTAAGGTACTCTGTGACTGCTTGTTTGACTTAGCACTCACCGCACATCTTCCTCTGGGCTGCTACTGAGTATGTGTCACGGTCACAGCCCTTGCCAATGTGAGAGGTGGTGAGGGAGAGCCGAGCCTGTACCCGGGACACTTGGCACGGCACACTGCACAGCTCCAGACTTGCACTGGGGAATATCTCCTGACGACCAGAACCGGGAGAGTACTCAACCTGGTCGGGGATACCTGTGAGGTGGAAGAGTAGCATATAAAGAATTAGGATCTGTACTAAATTAATGTGATACAGGTTTCTCTCTCTCTCTCTCATACACTTCAGTCTGTCTTATAGTTATGGGGTAACAGGAGGATCAAGTAGCTTTCAATCTGTCACCAACATCACAGCACACTATAAAATCTTTTAATATAATTTGAAAGTACTTTTGAAAACAGTCTCCATATTATAAACAACAAACATTAACCTTTCCAGCCGAGGTGACAGACACGGTTGACCTTGACAGTGACCATAACGGGTTGGGAGCGCTTCATGCCACAGTCATACGCCACCACTGACAGGATGTGGTTGTGTGAACGTTCATAGTCCAGGGGCTCTGTGTTCCGCACCACTCCCTCGCTGTCAATGCTGAATGGCTGTGGAAGGACCCCATGGAATTAATCCCCAGGTTACAAGTGATAAATAAAGCTGTCAAGTTTTAGTCAAAAGAAACAAAACACCAAATATTCCTCGTCAAATCTCTTCTACTGTAGTTCTTTTGATCATACAGAATTTATTATTTTCCCTCTTCACTCACCAACATTATTGTATTTAGCTCTGGATAATACTGTACAAAACAAGTTTACTGTAAGTGCAGTAGTAAAGATTTCAGATCCAATGGTATATCATTTTGGCTAGAACAAAAAGGAAGTATTTTTAAGTCTTTAATAATTTTTTGGATAATGCACAGATACAGTCACTTTAAGGAGGAAGCATTGTAGGAAAAACATTTGTATATTCTCTCTCTTGAATAAAAGGAAAGTTAGATAATACATTACACAACTTCATGCATTTAGATGTGTAAAATATTAAACCCTCGTAACTGAAACTGTCTGCATACAAAGACCATGAGAAGAAACAGCCAGAAAAATAATGGAAGCACATGCAATCTAAGGAAGAACAGGTGAGTATGGGATGAGGAGAAAACTTTGCCCATCACCACCTTCAGAACCATTTGCAAGTTAAGTCATGGCTTGGGCCACTGGTGCGGCACTTTTTTCTCTCTCTTTTTTCCCCCAGCCTTAGTGTTTGAAGGACTCCAGGGAGCCACACAACTTTATGTGAAGTAGACGAGTGAAGGGAACCAACAGCTGGGGAGTCTGGGAGAAATTTGTTTAACCTATTTGTGAATTTTTGTTCTGGTTGCTTACTCACATAAATAATGCATAGTGTGTTTTGTTGGTACAGTATACTACCACACATAATAATTAGTCAAATGCTTTATAATAGATAGGCATTAAAATTCAGTGCAAAAATTTATATTAAAACATTAAAATATATACGGTACTGTCCATAATTTTGCTATCTCTGACACATGACTGGCATGCTCTTGGGAATAGTGAATTATGTAACAGAGAACTACAGGGATGAAGGGAAGGAGGGAGGGAAGGAAGGTGTGAGGGTGTATGTAAGCTGTGTGGTGGAGAGCAGAGGAAGCATGGGTATACAAAGAGAGATAAAGGGGATTTACAAAAGGCTGGGAGGGGTAGGAATGTTATACTGTACAGCACACTATAATAGTTTCTGTAAATGCTAAAGTGATTAAAGTATATATGTTGGGAGACAGTAAGTGTGTGGGAAGTGTCACAAGTTCCCTAAGGAGAGTACTACTGTGCAATAGAAGAAAATGTGAAGACTGGTAACAGCACAAAGATGAAAGGAACTCAGGTAAGACTGTGAGAGAAATTGTACCCAATATACAATCCTTGTCCTTAAATATAACAGTACAGTAGGTCCGTTCTTGCAAGACTTGAGTATAGAACATTATTATGTAAAAAGAAGCATTTTCAGGAGTATTGTTACCCCCTCATGCTTTTATTATGTTATTGGTAGGGTGTTCACTAGTAATAGGGTACTGTATAAAAACCCCATGAAAGATGAACCAGTAAAGCAGGAAAAGGGGAGGAAGAATACATCTCGAGGTTGACAGATCAACCCAGTAAAGCATGAGTGGTGGAGGAATAACACACCTCAAGACACCTACTATAGGTAAAAGACAGCAAACCAATGACGTGGTGTGGTGTACTGTACCTGGTCCCTGGTGAGCAGTTCATAGCGGCAGACATCACCGTACTTGGGGGAACAATCCTGGTCATCGGCTTGGAGTGTGACCACCTCCTGGTAGAGACGGCCCTCATCCACACCCACCACGTACGACGGCTCCACAAACACTGGTGCATACTCATTGACGTCGCTCACCTTTACGTGCACCGTCACACTGGTAAACAGAGGCAACACAGTTATTGACATGTGAACACTCATAAAAAATAACATATAAATATTATTCTGTACTGTAGTAAAAATAAATATTTGATGATTCCATGTACTGTAAACCTAATCCTAGCATTGTACTGCATCCTCAGATCCAAATTACCATCCATTACAGTACTAAATTCTATAAAAACGAGTTAAAGATAAAATAAATAAAAATACTGCAATACATCAATGTGAGTGTTCCTACCATCTCAGCCCTTTATAATAAATATATACAGTGCAGTATTCTTTTATTACACCAGTGCAAAAACAGACGTACAAATCCAGTACAAAATATTCACTCGAGCAGACACTAGCAAGCATCTGGAAAAGCTTAGCCCTGATACGGAGGTGGCGTTCGTAACCTTGAGGAATATCCCAACCAGTCTGGCTGCGATCATGCACTCCAAAACACACACAAATCTCTTAAGGCCAGTATATATGTGATGCTCCGTGCTGGCTGGCTGTGGTGTGGTGTGGTGTTGGTGGAGGGTGGTGTTGGTGGAGGGTGGTGTTGTTGAAGGGGGCAGCCTCTTATATTCTCTCTCGCAGCCTCTTATATTCTCTCTCTGTCTCTTTCTCGCTAGTCTTGTTCTTCCAACTTTCTCACTTGCACATTCTTTATTTTTCAAGCTTTTCTCTCGCGAATTTTCTCTAATAAACCCTCTCTCACACACACATATACCCTAAACCCTCTCTCTCTCTCTCTCTCTCACACACACAAATTCTCTAAACCCTCTCTCTCTCACACACACACACACACACACACACATATATTCTCTAAACTCTCTCTCTCTCACACACACAAATTCTCTAAACTCTCTCTCACATAAATATTCTCTAAACTCTCTTTCACACATACATATATTCTCTAAACTCTCTCTCTCTCTCTTACAAATACACACATTCTCTCAACTCAATATCTACACTAGGCTTACACATTTTCTAGACTTTTTCATGCACATTCTGATCGGCCTCACTTCCATTCTGTTTTCATCTTTCTCTCTTTTCCCAAGCCATGCCTACGTTGCCATTTCTCATTTCTTCTCTCCTTCCTCTCTTCCAATTCTTTTATTATTTTTATTCTATTCCTTTTACACGCATTCTGCTCCTCTTTCTTTCTTTTTTTTTATACATTTTTCATTCCCTCACCTCTTTTTTCTAAGTATTACAATATATGTGTCTCTCTCACACACACTTTTATTCATTATTTTTTTTTTTATACTTCCTTCACCTCTCTAGGGTTTTTTATTTCATCAATATTGCCATTTTCTCCTTTTTTTCTCTTTTTCAATCCATTTTAACTCTTCCTTCTTTTACTTACTCCCCTCCAATAATAATTCTCTCTGCTGTCTCTCATCACTCAAACCATTACTTCTGTTTCATTCCTTCTTTTATAATCTCTCTCTCTCTCTCTCTCTCTCTCTCTCTCTCTCTCTCTCTCTCTCTCTCTCTCTCTCATTTCCCAGTACAATATAACCTTCATTTTTGTATCATATCTTCTCTCTCCCCTTCCACTCCATTCCTCCCCTGCCAACCTGACGTCTCCCCTGCCTGCCTTCCTGCCTTCCCCTGCCAACCTGACGTCTCCCCTGCCTGCCTGCCAAACACATACTTCTGGGACTTGAAGCCAGTGAGGGAAATGGCATATTACTGAACTTGCGGTCCATGGTGGTCTATTCCTCCCCCTCCCTCAACCTTTTCCTCTCCTTGTCTGTCTGCCTTCCTGCCTGTCTGTCTGTTATATTTATCAACCTGTCTGTCTGTCTGCTTGCATATTTACTTTACTGTCTGTCTGTCTGTCTGTCTGTTTGCTTGCTTGTTTGATTGTTTGTTTGTTTGCTCTCTTCTCTCTCATCCTGCATCACAAACTGTTATGTCTAATTGCTTCTATCTCTTGTTTGTCTGCTTGTTTGTCTGCCTTCGTGTTTGGTATTTCTCTCTCTCTCTCTCTCTCTCTCTCTCTCTCTCTCTCTCTCTCTCTCTCTCTCTCTCTTCCTCCTCTTCCTCCTCCTCTTCCCCCTCCTCCTCGCCGCTGCATATCTCAATCTCGTCTCCAAATCTCTCTCTCTCTCCTCTCTCTCTCTCTCTCTCTCTCTCTCTCTCTCTCTCTCTCTCTCTCTCTCTCTCTCTCTCTCTCTCTTTGATCGTGGGTATGTTTCTCCCTGGTTGTTTCTCCCTCCCAGTACACTGTATCTGTCAGCCTCTATATCACTCTCACTCCCGTATTCCATTTTCATCCTTTGTTCAACTACATTCTCTCTCTCTCTCTCTCTCTCTCTCTCTCTCTCTCTCTCTCTCTCTCTCTCTCCCAAATATCACAGTTCTCTCTCTCTCTCTCTCTCTCTCTCTCTCTCTCTCTCTCTCTCTCTCTCTCTCTCTCTCTCTCTCTCCCAAATATCACAGTTCTCTCTCTCTCTCTCTCTCTCTCTCTCTCTCTCTCTCTCTCTCTCTCTCTCTCTCTCTCTCTTCTAGAACATGATTATATATATACATGCTAGAACCTATATTATAAGCACCACAACCCATCACCTATATACTTACTTGTGTGACTCCACCCCCGAACACGAGATGGCAGTGATGTCAAACTTGTAATTCTTGCGTTTCTCACAGTTGAGGGACGCTTGGCCAACAGCTCAGCCTCTCCAGTCACCTCGTCCCGAAGCTGAATCTGTAAATAAACAATAAATAAATAAAATGAATGAATGAATAAATATAATATAAATAAATGTATGAATGAAATAATAAATATAATAGTAAATAAATAAATGAATGTATAAATAAATAGATAAAGGAATAGTTAATGAGTAAAAAAAAAAAAAAAAAAAAAAATATATATATATATATATATATATATATATATATATATATATATATAAATAAATGAATACAAAAATAATATATATATATAAATAAATAAATGAGTAAATACATAATTGAATGAATAATTATATATATAAATAAAGAAATAAGGGAAGAAATCAAACATTATTATGAGAAACATCACACTGATTTTTTTTTACGACACACTTTACACTCTTTTGTTTTCCTTGTTTCGTCATTTGTTCATTTATATCTCTCACACTACCCTTTCGTTCCTATCTCTCACAATACCCTTTTATTCTATCTCTCACACTACCCTTTCGTTTCTATCTCTCATACTACCCTTCGTTCCTATCTCTCATACTACCCTTTCATTCTATCTCTCACACTATCTTTCGTTTATATCTCTCACATTATATTTTGTTTTATATCTAGCACACTATCTCTCACACTACTATTTGTTCCTATATCCCACACTACCCCCATTTTGTTTTCATCTCCCACACTCTTAAAGCTAAACCAATAATGATAATAATAATAATAACAATAATAATAACAATAATAATAACAACAATAATAATAATAATAATAATAATAATAAAAAATAATAGGTGTATTATGTGATCGTTGTAAAGGTGTAAACGTCACAACACACACACACACACACACACACACACACACACACACACACACACACACGACCCAATAAACACCATACAAATAATAAACATGAGAGAAAGCCAATAGGTAAGGATACTGCAATAAACATCAAGGGGTTGGAAGGGGGGGGGGGGGCGGAAAGTTGGGTAGGGTGGGGTGAGGGGTGGAAAGTTGGGTGGGGTTAGGGTGTATTGGGAGGGGGGGCGGAAATTGGGGGTGGAGGGGGTGGAATATGGGTGTGGTTGAAGGGGGGCGGAAT
>JAWQEG010007143.1:0-12500 GCA_033782935.1 Petrolisthes cinctipes
CCATATGTGGATGATTATTATTGACCACGATTGTACTTTCAAGCTCTCTGATTTGCAAATATATATATATTATATTATATTATATCTCTCGACCTCATTCTCTGTCCCTTTTTTCCTTACTTCCAGTCTCTAAGATACTGTGTGTTTATATCCATTTTATACCATTTATCTCCTTCTTCGTCTTCTTTCATAATTTTCCTTCGCCTTCCTTCTTTCCTTCCTTTTCTTTTTTCCTCCTCATCTTTCCTTTTTTCCACGTTTCCTCACTTGCCTTCCTTCGTCACCAAGCTGTTTCCACTACCATGACCCCCCTCAAGGAAATGGCTCCTTGGTTGACCTGGCACCTTGGCACAGTGGGATTTGGACGCAACCGTTCTCACCACATGTCTCCCTCCCCCCCCCCACCCCGTCTCTCTCTCTCTCTCTCTCTCTCTCTCTCTCTCTCTCTCTCTCTCTCTCTCTCCTCTCTCTCTCTCTCCCTCTCTCCCTCTCTCTCTCTCTCTCTCTCTCTCTCTCTCTCTCTCTCTCTCTCTCTCTCTCTCTCTCTCTCTCTCTCTCTCTCTATATATATATATATATATATATATATATATATATATATATATATATATATATACTAGCTGCTCCGCCGCCCTTCGGGCGGCTAGGAGCCGCTAGCTCCTGCGGAGGGCTGGCGGCTGCGGCCGCCCTTCCACCGCCCTTCGGGCTGTTTGGAGCAGATCGGGCGGTGGGTGGATAGAAGGAAGGGAAGGAGGGAAGGATGGGGGAGAGGGAGGGATGGTTTAGTGGTTAGATAAAATAAATGGATGGATGGATGAATAGTAATAGAGGTGGGTGGGTGAATAATTGGAGGTATTAGTCGTTTTTAAATGTTTATTATAACAATCTTTCTCCCTCATTCAATAACTCCATCATTCTAATATTAGCATAATTAATAATATTTCCTTCTTTTTCTATTAATAGCGTCACTAAGCATTTTACTGAAGTGCCTCCTGGTAAACGACATTTTTCAACGACTCCGGTTGACGACATCACGTAGAGATTCTTCTCATCGGCGACTCGACTGCAGCCCACATAGAGTTGACCGTGGGAGAAGACCTGGTCCTTAAGGTTGAGGCCAACTACTTTCAGGGACTGTCCTTGCTTTTGTTGATTGTCATGGCATAGCTTAGACGAATAGGGAATTGGAGACGTTGGAACTGAATTGGACAATCTGAGGGCCTCAGAGGGATTCTTGAAATTGAAGACATCTTCGCCTTTACCTTTGCCAGTCAGGATTGTGGCCTCCACCAGACGTGGCATCATTGTTTTAACTCTTAATCTTGTGCTCATTGCAAAGTTTTGGTGGGTTCAGGTTTCTAAGAAGCATTATCGGACATCCCAACTTCAGTTCCAAATTGTGAGGTGGCATCCCTGGTGGATCTAGACTGTTCAGGAATTCTGCTGGGTAGTTGACCACTTGATCATCGTCGGGCACTGTATCAACTGATTTGTACTTCATTGACCCTGCCAGGCTGAGCATCCAGAAGTTTTTGGTTGATGTTGTTGACAGCTTCATTCTTTGGAGCTAGGATAGCTTCCACGTTTCGTTATTTGTGGTTTCGTTGTATGTGAAAATAAATATGGCAATAATGAAAATAAATGTGACAAAAGTAAAATAAATCGTGAAAATAAATATGGCAATAATGAAAATCAATTTGACCAAAGTGAAATTCTATATGACAATACTGAGAATCGATATGACAATGGAATCAATCATAAAAATGCATAAAATTTAATAATAGGTTTAATAATAGGTAAAATAAATCGTGAACGACAATATACTTACTGAGATAACGCATAAACAAATCGAATAATATCCGTGCTAAAATATGTTCATGAGCTGTTGATTAAAATAAATATGGGAATAATGAAAATCAATTTGACAAAAGTAAAATAAATCGTGAACGACAATATACTTAGTGAGAAAACGCATAAACAAATCGAATAATATCCGTGCTGTAGCCTAAAATAGTTTGAGTGGCGTGAGAGGGGAATGGTTAACTCGTCATATTTACGCTCTCATTTTTAGGGGGGTTTTAGGGGTAACAACTTTATTACTCATGGCGCTGCCGTACGCAAGCCAGTGGACCTAGGAAACTTTAGTTTACAGATTCTGGTGTGTAAAATCAAGCTCTACAAATCTGTAAGAAAAAATTTACCTAAATGAAAGTTTAAAATTGACCGTGATTTTGCGGAAGGCTGAACAGTGGTATGGTGATTCCGTAGATTTTTTCCCCTGTATTTTATTATTATTTCGCTAGCACGTTTCGTTATACGTGGTTTCGTTGTATGACCCCCCCTAAACCTGAAGGGGATCAAGACACACCTACATGCAAATTTTGAGGACACAAAGTTGGACGGTTTAGGCGTGCATCGCGGACACACACACACACACACACACACACACACGCAGACAGAATCTTGGCTTTATGTATATAGATATATATATATATATATATATATATATATTCTCGTGCTTCCCATCCTACTCACTTTCGTCCTTCCCTGCCTCTCCTTTCACTCCCTCTGCCTCTCCTCAAGCGCGTCCCCCAATATCGCCTTCACCTTTATCCCCAATCTTTTCTCCCACACCGCTCGCTTCCCCCTCCATACACCCGAGTCCGGCCAATAAGGTCCTACTTGCTCGCTGTCTTTGTGCATATTGTTTACTTTCTTTTCCTTATATTGAATTCTCACTGTATTATCTGTGTGTGTGTAAGACAATATATCAATGTTAATAATAGTCATCCATTCATATTCTTCTAACCCCTCTAATTCTCCCATTTCCTTTCTTTGTTTCCTTCCACAATTTGTTCTCCCTTCCTTCTTATCTTTTACCATTTTCATCATATTTGTCCCATTCAATTATTTTCCTCTCCATTCGTTACACAGTTATTTGTTCTCTCCTCTTCATTCCTTTTCTTACCATACTTAGCTCCCCTTTCACATTTTCTATTTTTCTCACCTCCACTGCCATTCTCATCACCACCACCTCCTCGATCATCCCCACTTTCCACCACCCAACCAACTCTTGCCAACACCATTTCTTCTCCACTTCAGCCTTCACTTCTTTCACCTCGCCTTCCGTTCCCGCTTCCTCTCTCCTCCCTTACTCTCTCATCCCTTTCTCTCTCCTCCCTTTCTCTCTCTCCTCCCTTTCTCTCTCCTCTCTTTCTCTCTCTCCTCCCTTTCTCTCTCTCCTCCCTTTCTCTCTCTCCTCCCTTTCTCTCTCTCTTCCCTTTCTCTCTCTCCTCCTTTTCTCTCTCTCCTCCCTTTCTCTCTCTCCTCCCTTCCTCTCTCTTCTCCCTTTCCGAGCTTCTCCTGACTCCTCTCTTCTTTTTCCTTCTTTTTCTCACGCATTTTTTGCTGTCCTGTCTCCCAGTCTGCCTTGTTACGCTCTTGCCTTCCACCTCGTTCGTTTAGCTGCTCTTTCGTTCTGTTCATTCGTTTCCAGTACTTTATACCCTTCTCTTTCCTCCTTTCATTCCTCCTTCGTTGTATGTTTTTTGTGTTTACTTAGTCTGCTTATTACCTGGATGTCACTAATCTTGCTTATATTTTATTTTTTCCTTTTTGTTTCTTTTATATACGTCTCTGTCGTATATAAAGCTGAATAATTTTACGGTATTAGTGTCTGTATTCCAACATTTCCAATATGATTTCTACTTCCAGGCTACTCTCCATTAGCTCCACCTTTTTCTTTATTTATACATGCTACAAACCTTCTTTCATCCTTCCAATCCCATTTACATTCCCCTTCCCTTGCCTTTACCCACCCACCACCCTCCACTCACAACATCCACCCACCCACCACCTTCCACTCACAATATCCACCCACACAGCACCTTCCACCCACCCACCCACCACCTTCCACTCACAACATCCACCCACCCACCCACCACCTTCCACTCACAACATCCAGCCACCCACCACCTTCCACTCACAACATCCACCCACCCACCACCTTCCACTCACAAGTCACAACATCCACCCACCCACCACCTTCCACTTACAACATCCAGCCAGCTACTAAGGCCTCCTCCTCCTTCTTCACCTTCCCTCTTACCGGTTACGTGAATGAATAACAGATTTTCCATTAGTATGACTCCCACTCTCCCGTCTGCCGTCCATCTTCCTTTCTCCCTCCCTTTAATGTCTCCCTTTTCTCTCCCCAGTCACTGCTGTTCCGTTCCCGTTTCTTCTTTTTCCTATCTCCTTCGCCAACTACCTATGATTACTGAAATATATATGAAACTAAATATATAACTTTCTTTTCTCGTCCGTATGGAAATAACATTAATACAATTTTCACCAAAACAATTACAATACTATGAAATTCAATATTGATACAAGTAAAGTGAACGCCTTTACAATATTTATCTCCAAGGTTCTGACGGTGAAACGTGGAGAGGCATATTGAGAGGTTCTCTTCGCCTCTTGTAGGTTGGTATTGAAATGTGGCGCGCGTTGTCCGTGGACTTTTTATCGTGCTGTTCCTCGATGTTTCCTCGTGGATTATTTGTTCCTGTCATTGTATGGTTGGTTTCATGTAGGAAAAAAGAGGGGTGCGTAGTACTGAAGAGTGTGTGACAAAGAAAGAATAAATACTGGGGAACACAGCAAATGCTAAATGTAGTTAATGCTATTACAGAATATTGACTGCAGGGAGATATGAAAACTCTGGGGAAAACAAAACACACGTAAATTATGTAGAGAGACAATTTCGGAAAAATACAAAATAATGAGAAGAAGAATGGAAATACGTTATGTGACAGTATAGATATGAAAAAAATGAGGAACGAAACATGAGTAACGATGTACTATAATATATAAAACAAAACAACATAAATATATAAACTGTGAAATTGGAGCACATAGTATAAACAAAGTAATTGTTGGAAGAGAGAAAAGGAAAAATATAGACTACAGTAGGAGAGGCTTAGAAATGTGATACTCTGGTAAAAAAAAAAAAAAAAGGCAGAAACTGAGAGAGAATACTGAATTGATCGTAGCCAAAGGAGGAGTGAGAAAACGAACTGGTGGGGGGGTTGGAAAAGATGATAGAACGCTGGGGGGAAGAGGCAGACGGATATGATGCGGGGAGAGTGAGCACGCTACAGCTGTCGGGCAGGATGAGGCACAAGGAAACTGATGGTGGAGGTGAGGTGAGGTGGGAGGGGAGAGAGGTAATGGGGACTCGGAAAGAATAAATGAACGATGGATATGCCGAGTGAGTGGGGATGAAACTCGAAACTGAAAAAGTAATGGGTGAGAATTATATGAGTAAACCCCAGCTGCTATATTATTATTATTATTATTATTATTATTATTATTATTATTATTATTATTATTATTATTATTATTAATATTATTATTATTTTACTATTATTATTGCCATTATTATTATTATTGTTGTTATTATTATTATTATTATTATTATTATTATTATTATTATTATTATTATTATCATTATTTTCTATCATTATTACTATTATTATTTTACTTTTATTTCTATTTTTATTAATATTGTTTATAGGACAGCTGTTGGGTATAAGTTGCCTTTGGTGATGTTGGGTGAAATTATCCTTCTGGTTCTTTCAAAGTGTGCCACAAAACCCATCCCGTTAACCTATGTGTTGTGAGAAGAGGAATAGAATCATGGGTAAGTGGACAAAAACATAGGGAAGTATGCATTGATAGTACATGTAACCCTCTTAGATAATGAACAGGTGAAGTATGACCTTAGTTGTTGCGTTGTCCCCCCCCCCAAAAAAAAAAAAAATAGAAATAAAAATAAATAAATAAGAATAATATATATATAAATGAATAAATAATTAAACAGTCAATCCTAAATAATGAAATTTTTTTTAGTCCATCTGGTGGGTCGTTATGTGACTCTGTATGTTGTTATTGGGGAGAGGTAAGGGGATTTTTCAAGGCCCGGTTTCGAGCTTATTTAAATAACTTATTGTAGGCTTTGTATTCGTCTGTCGTGGATGAGTTGGTTCCTCGAGCGTGCCTAAGAATATAATTGCGAGTGCCAGTGAGTGTTGTATGAGGGTTGAATTGTGTTTTCGAGGGCAGGGGTGACTAGTCCAAAAATCCTGACAACTGGTGAAGTCTCTGTCCTGAATATTCATGCATACTCGGACACCACGCAACACTTCAAACACTGTCCACGCACGCACCCACGCAATCACCAGTGCACGTACAGTCACAAGCACACCTGCAGTCATATGGAATACACGCAATCAGCCGCACACCAGCCAGCACAAGCACACACACATGCACGCTAAAAATATCCAACCAGTCACAAGCTAGGACGCAGGCAATTGAAACGGTGCAAAGATTCCCTCGTCGTATGCAAGTGAAAACGATTTCTTAGTTCCAAGGATTCACAGGAGCGTACTGTACAGCCACAATCAAATATCCACCGACACTTTCCTTCCATCGTAGTAAATATCTTGGTAATAAAGAACAACACGTGTATGATTTTTGCAGCACCTCATAATAATAATTGAGGGGGTTGAGTTGATATAAGGTGTTGTATGGTTATATTTTGAAATGATACTGATTTATTTGCATGATGGAAGGAAAGTGTCGTTGGTTATTTGATTGTGACTGTACATGAATTTATAGAACCAGTTTAAAAGATACTATTGTTAATCCTGCAGTGTCACCTTGTTTGTAACCACGCACACACCTACACAACCACGCACACACCTACACAACCACGCACACACCTACACAACCACGCACACACCTACACAACCACGCATACACCTACACAACCACGCACACACCTACACAACCACGCACACACCTACACAACCACGCACACACCTACACAACCACGCACACACCTACACAATCACGTACACACCTACACAACCACGCACACACCTACACAACCACGCACACACCTACACAACCACGCACACACCTACACAATCACGTACACACCTACACAACCACGCACACACCTACACAACCACGCACACACCTACACAACCACGCACACACTTACACAACCACGCACACACCTACACAACCACGCACACACCTATACAATTACGCATACACCTACACGACCACGCACACACCGACACAACCACGCACAGGCCTACACAACCACGCACACACAACCACGCACACGCCTACACAACCACGCACACACCTACACAACCACGCACACACCTACACAACTACGTACAAGCATTCACTCCCCAACAGACGCATACACGCTCACTACATATATATAGATATTACAGTCCAGTAAGAATAGGGATTTAATCCTTTATTTTATGTTAAATATAAAAGGCTACGGTACCTCGGAGGAAGACTGGACTCACTCACGTCTCCCTCTGCTAATAGGAGAAAGCACTATATATGATGAGAAACTCCGTCAAAAAAAGACATTACAGAGCAGTTTAGAATTAGAGTAAGATCTGTACAGTCGCGGACATAAATACGAGTAACTTCTCTCCTCCTGTACGTCAGAAGCACATCATGACTGTATATGCATGAAGCAAATTTTGAGGGATAAATCGATCGCATGCTACAATTTCTACATGTACACACCAATGTACACATACTTCTAAACGTTTAGCTACGTCACCAAGGAAAAGAAAGTAACCCGTTTTTCTTTTAGGTTAAGATACGCCAGATTCCGGTTGCCCACTACCGCACGTTTCCATACCGGTATTGTCAAGTGATACTGTTTAGTAATTCATTTGAAAATTAGGGCTATATTCGTGTAGCGATAAGTATAGTACTGCACTGGATAAATGAATATATGAATGCATCGAGTTTTGTTAAAGTTAGAAATGCGTTGAATCAGTGACATTTGATCTGTTATGGCAAGTGTTTCATATCAGTAAATTAATTCTGACTGTTATGATGGTGAGCTGTGTACATCCATATTTGTGGAACACACACACACACACACACACACACACACACACACACACACACACACACACACACACACACACACACACACACACACACACACACACACACACACAAAATTCATTCTTCACATATTCTCTCACACGCACGCACACACACTCATACATTGATCCACATGGACAGAAAAGGACTCACGTGTCACGTCAGCGATGTGTGTCTGAAATAAGACAGGTTGGTGGTCGAGTCCACTCCCCTTGACTTGACTTGCCTTGCCTTTATCCAGACCCCATGTTATCCTTTAGCCCCCTTTACTTCCATCCTGACTTTTTTTTTTATCCATCCCCCGCTGTCTGTTCGTGTGTCTCTATCTTTCACTCTCTCTCTCTCTCTCTTACACACACACACACACACACACACACACACACACACACACACACACACACACACACACACACACACACACACACACACAATCTCTCATCTTCAACTCGCACTTTCACTTCCTCTCCACTTGTCTCTCTGTACCCTAAGCCCACATTTTTTCCCCTTCACTCCTCCTCACTTCACTCCCTCTAGTCAGCCAGCCAGAGGAGTAAAGTAGTGGTGGGAGGGCAGGGTGTGAGAGAGACAGTGTGTGGTCGCGAGTGTAAGCCGGATTGTGGATTTACTGAACTGGGATTGAATTAAGCCAGAGGTGAAGGTTGTTGCAGATCTCAGCAGGGAAGGCACAGACAGAGACAAGCATAGACAGATAGACAGACAGACAGACAGATAGATAGACAGACAGGAACAGACAGACAGACAGACAGACAGACAGACAGACAGACAGACAGACAGACAGACAGACAGGGACAGAGAAAGAGCTACAGAGATTGAGATTCATGTGTGTGCTTGCTTGCTTGTATGCTTGTTAGTAAGAAGGGTTGGGTATGTTCAGTAATGAGCATGTGAGGCGCCTTAAGTGGATGTTGTCCGTGTATCTGTGTGTGTGTGTAAAAAGATATGAACATGTCTGTAGATGTTTACGTCTTTATATGAGCGTATGAAGAGTATGTGGTTGTACGTGTTAATAGTACTTAAACGTATGCTTGTTATCCATGTATGTTTAAATAATGTGGTCAAATGTGTTTTACTGTGAGATTGAAAAGAGTACTACTAGCACCTGGGAGAGTATATGTGCATTGAGTAATTGACTATGGTACTTGTTCCTTTCTCTGTATGTATGCCTGTAAATACAAGTATGTGTATCCGTTCGATGCGTGCTTGTATGTTATTCAACGCGTACAGGAATAAGGCGAAGTATGTTATATGTATTTATGTTCTTTTATATGGGTCAATGCGTCTACGTATATGGTAGTAGAGTATGTTATTGTCTGCATGTGTGTTCGTGCTTGAGTGTGGGTCCATGTTTGCAGGAATATGGCGAAGGAAAGTGTAAAGTGTTTTGTTTTGAAGTGTACGCATTTTTGTTTGTCGATATGTGCAGGGGTTTGATGGACGGGTGTGTTTGTGTTTGTTTCAGTGTACGTTTATGAGTGGCTTAATTAATGTGTCTAGGATTATACTGTAAGGGAGAGGTGTATCTGTGTTGTAGCATGTGTTTGGTTTACTGTGTGTGTGTGAGTGTAAGGGGTACAATATGATATAGGTGTATTGTGAAGTAGTTTGTCTATGTATGAGTTTGTGTGTGTATGTGTGTGTAATATGTTTAGGAGTAGTGTGGAGAGGTGCGTCATGTTTGTGCCACTGTATTTTGGTTACTGAGAGAAGGCGTGTGTTGAGGCGTGCATGTGTGTGTGTGTGTGTGTGTGTGTGTGTGTGTGTGTGTGTGTGCGGGGTTATGTGTTTACGAATACGGTGGAGGAGAGTGTTCCGTGCAGATGGCCAGGTTCGGGTGCTCTAGATCAGTGCTGAGGTGACGTGGATGAGGGTTGTTGTACGGGGCATGACACTCCAACACGCTGCAGGGGGACACCAGCTGGGGAGGAGGTGGGAGGAGATGTCGCAGGAAGTATAGGAGGAGCAGGTGGGGCAGATGGGGTTGGTTGGGCGGGAAGGTGGGGAAGATTAGTTTGGTGGGACGGGAAGGTGGGGAGAAAGGCGAAGCAGGGTGAGTGGAACAGATGGAGACGAAGTATGGAAGACGGAATAGAGTGGGAAATAACGGGGTATGGTGGAGAAGGAACGGTGAAGGAGAGGCGATACTGGAGAGGAGGGTTTAATGGAAGCAAACCAAAAGGTGTGGTAAGATAGACGGGATAGAAGGGGCAGAGAAAATTGGTGGAGAAAACAGGTTACACGGGGCACAGGTGGAAGGTGAAATATTAGTGGTAGGTGGGCAAAGAGTTAGTAAGCCAGGCGTGGCAGATGGAGCAGGTGTTGTGCTGTACGTGGGGCAGTAGGTGAAGGGAGGTCACGCAAGGCAGGTGGGTGGATGGATGGGTTAAATGAAACACTGGGATAATAATGGGGTACGGAGTTGTTGAGTCAGAAAGGTAAATGGAGGTGGTGTTGCACGGTCCCCTTCCGTTCCGCGTCAGCATTTTATTTTGGAGAATTTAGAAAAACTATCTTTCTGCAGAGCTAAAGCCAGTACGGAGCCAAGGCCTGCGTGTTTTGTTTCAGGAGTCAACGATCACCGTAACATTTATCGTGCTGGAGGTAATGTAAATGTAGATCTGATGGTGACTGTACTGTACATGTGATGGGACTGGAATGTTGGACAAACTAGATAGACAGTTGATTGCGATTGAAGTTTGGGAGGAAGTGAAGCAGACAAGGCAGGCAGACAGACAGACAGACAGGTGGATTAAACTAGGCATTGCCAGGCACTAAAGCTGGCAGTAAGGCAGACATTACCAGTAGATGGATTATAGGGTTGTCAAACCTTGTTGGCAAATCCTTTACTCGTGTACTGAGGTTGTCTGTTGCCTGGCTTTGGAGGAATCAGTGTATAAACTGTAGTTCTTCAATTCGACCACGTAAGATTACCCACATTAACCGAACACTAGTTATGGGGATATTAGAGTGTTGGTAAATCTGGAGCAACTAATTCCTCAAAACCATTCTAAGCAACAGGCCACCATTATTATTGTTACTCCAGTCCTGTTTCCCGGTATACTTTGGTGGAATCAAGGCTCTCTAAAGACCAAAAGTGTATCACCCCCTTAAAGGAGTTGCAAGGAGTACGATAATTGGGATAGTCGGGGTAATATAAGAGGTTGGATATGGGGCAGTGCACAAGGAGGTACAGTTGGTGACTAAAGTTTTGTCGTCTCTCGGGTATGAGGGTAAACTTTAAGAATACGAATTAGTCATTCGTGTGTGAGACGTGACAGAAAAATCAGTCACGTCTGTCTCATTCCCAACTTCAATATTCTCAAAGTTAACTACCATCAGACCAAAGAAGAGAAGCAACCGAAGTTTAAACCGCCACTGTACGTAGACATGGGCAGACAAGAGACGACAGAAGTTTAGACCGAAGTTTGTAGCCATCTGACCAGAAAAGAGAAGCGATAGAAGTTTAGACCGGAACTGTACACATGCAGTAGCAGGTGGCTTAGCGTGCAGGGGGACCATTAATTTTGCAACCCAACGTTCACATAATGGACACGCTCCTTCCTTCCTTCCTTCTCTTCCTGGACCTTTCATCTCGACACTGGCACCACATACACCTTCACACAATAGTTCCTAGCTGCACACTCCTGGGATTCAGAACCGATGGAATGAATGTCTAAAATATATAAATAAATTGATGTTGTTCGTGTAGCCCCGTTTACATTTTTCTACAGTACTGAATATGTGATGAATAACTATTGTCCTCAAATAAGTATATATCGATCGCTACATTACTTACTGTTCACATTATTGTTCAAACTTCTTATGAAAAGTTGAGAAGTAATATATTTGTATAAGTTGAACGTATTGTCTTTGTATATGTGGGTCGATACAAAAGGCTACTGATCTAATAATTTCGGCATATGAAAATCAATTTATAACGCATATAAACCTTACCACACACGATTATTATTGATATATGAAAACTTTACACTCTATATTGTGTTGAAAATATTATTACTACTCACTGTTTGTGTATTGAACTCCGGCAGGGGTAACTAACCTTTAAGGGGAAGGTACTACGGTGATGGTAAATCTGGAGTAACTGTTTCCTCCATACAATTCCAAGCAACAAGGCACCATTATATTTGTTAGTCTGGTACTGTTTCCTGGCAAAGTTTGGAGGCATCAAAGTGCTTCAGTGTACCAAAAGTATACTTACTATCCTTTTCAGAGTGAGATGGACATATGAAACATTGGGCCGTATGCAAATAGATTTTATGGTGTTTACGATGGCTTGGTGCCGGTACCCGATGGCTCTTCTGTTACTGTTACCAAGCCATCGTATACACCATGAATGTTCTTGAATAAAGCCCATTGAGGGGAGATTCTTTCGTTGGTGAATTTGAAGGTCTCTCATTCCTCCAAACTCTTCCACGAAACATCTCCCTTATTAGTACCATTGAGGGCGTCTGTTTTCTGGTATAGTT
>JAWQEG010007144.1:0-52542 GCA_033782935.1 Petrolisthes cinctipes
AAGTTACACCATATAATTATCAACACATGTAAGAAAAGTTCTATACGGTACTGTAATAATAAGTATTGAAATATACTCAGGTATTTAAGGGGGTAATTCACTTTGGGTACATTGGAGTGCCTTGATTCCTCCAAAGTATGCCAGAAACAGTACCAGATGAACAACAATAATGGTGTTCTGTTGCTTGGACTAGTTTGGAGGAATGAGTTGCTCCAGATTTACCAACGCTGTACTTCCCCCTTAAATTTTTTAGGTCATAGTAATTGGAAGGGAATCGGTGTATTTTCGCAAAGTAGGAAACGTCAACAACGCATTAGTTAAAGGGGATGGCACTCGTCTCATGCTTAAAACTCTACGTGTTAAGGGGGTGCGGGAATAGGGGGACAGGCTTGGGGGGGGGTTTAGGGGGGTGCGGGAATAGGGGACAGGCTTGGGGTGGGTAGAAAGCCTGTCCCCTATTCCCGCATTCCCCTAACCCCCCCCCTCCCTCCCAAGCCTGTCCCCCTACTCCCGCACCCCCCAAGCCTGTCCCCTACTCCCGCACCTCCCTAAACCTCCCCCAAGCCTGTCCCCTACTCCCGCACCCCCCTAAACCTCCCCCAACCTGTCCCCTACTCCCGCATCCCCCTAACCCCCCCCCCCCTCCCAAGCCTAGCCCCCTACTCCCGCACCCCCCAAAACCCCCCCCCAAGCCTGTCCCCCTACTCCCGCACCCCCCAAGCCTGTCCCCTACTCCTGCACCCCCCTAAACCTCCCCCAAGCCTGTCCCCTACTCCCGCAACCCCCCTAAACCTCCCCCTCCTGCACCCCCCTTAATTTGATTGTTTATATTCTCCTCTGCTTCAGTTGTAAGGTAGTAAGCCTAAATTTAATTAATGGAGTCAGACTAAAGGGAAGGAAGTACAATAATTCTCTACAGTGGAAGGATATGGAACAGACACGATTGAAACGGGTCCTTTTTCTTGTATTATAATGTTTGAATGCAATGTTTGTAGAAGTATAATTATGGTGTGTGGAAATGTTGTTTAATTATGTAGTGCAAGGTCGAGGTGTAGGTATTATAGGCAGTACAATCATCATTCCTTTTTCTGTTCAGTTTCCTGCCCCAATCTTTTCTTTCTCCGTCCAATATCCTGCACTAATAACTTCTCTCTCTCTCTCTGTTCAATCTCCTCCCCAATCATTTTTTTCTCTTTCTCTGTCCAATCTCCTCCCCAATCATATTTTTCTCTCTCTCTCTCTGTCCAATCTCCTCCCCAATCATATTTTTTTCTCTCTCTCTCTGTCCAATATCCTACCCTAATAACTTGTCTCTCTCTCTCTCTCTCTCTGTGTCTAGTCTCCTGCCCCAATCACTTTTCTCTCTCTCTCTCTCTCTGTCCAATATCCTGCCCTAATAATTTCTCTCTCTGTCCAATCCCCTGCCCCAATCACTTCTCACTTTCTCTGTCTAATCTCCTGCCCCAATCACTTTTTTCTCTCTCTGTCCAATCTCCTGCCCCAATCAGTTCTCACTTTTTCTGTCTAATTTCCTGCCCCAATCACTTCTCTCTTTCTCTGTCTAATCTCCTGCCCCTATTCACTGTTTTTTATCTCTGTCCAATCTCCTACCCCAATCACTTCTCTCTTTCTTTGTCCAATCTCCTGCCCCATTCACTGTTTTTTCTCTCTGTCCAATCTCCTACCCCAATCACTTCTCTCTTTCTCTGTCTAATCTCCTGCCCCAATCACTTCTCTCTTTCTCTGTCCAATCTCCTCCCCCAATCACTTCTCACTCTCTAACCATCGTCACTTTTTTATCTCTATCTGCTCTGACCAATCTCCTACCTTTAATCACTTAATCTCTCTCACTGTTTATCATCTGTGTCGTACTAACTCACACGTCCGTCCAGCTCACGTCCGTCCAGCTGTTAAATCACCTGTAGTCCTGTTCACCTGTCCCTCTCACTATTGATCACCTGTCTGTCCAATTGATCACCTGTCCTATTGATAACCTGTCTGTCCTTTTGATCACCTGTCTGTCCTATTGATCACCTGTCTGTCCTATCTATCTCACCTGTCCCCCTGTCCAATTGATTACCTGTCCTATTGATCACCTGTCTGTCCTATTGATCACCTGTCTGTCTTTTTGATCACCTGTCTGTCCTATCTATATCACCTGTCCCCCTCATTTCTTTAATCACCCATGTACCCTCCAGTCCTCCTCGGCCTATCCCGTGTGAGTGATCAAGTGGCCTGACACGTGTACCCATCCATCTCGTGAGTGAATATTAATGAAGGTTGATTAATTAAGGGGGAAGTTTTGTGTTGGTAAATCTGGAGCAACTGAATCCTCCAAACTATTCCAAGCAACAGAACACCATTATTTTTGCTCCTCTGGTCCTGTTTTCTAGCATACATTGGAGGAATCAAGGCACTCCAATGTACCAAAAAAGAATTACCACATTAAGGTAGGTGTAGCCTTCGTTAATATCTCTCCTGGCTGTTTTCCACACGTACGACTTTTCAGGGGAAACGATTCTCCTCGGGTATGACGAATTTTTCTCACACACATTTTTTTTTAGAAAATTTATTACCGGAATAAAAATCGATTATCCAAGTTAAGACGATTTTTATTTTATTTACACTGTTTTAAATTCCCCAACAAACACTGACTATTTTATTTTATTTACCGTTTTTCAAATTCTCCAACACTGACTATTTTATTTATTTACAAAGTTTCAAATTCCCCAACACTGACTATTTTATTTTATTTACAAAGTTTCAAATTCTCCAACACTGACTATTTTTTCAGATACATGATTCAGTGGTTCACCCAAGTAGGAGATTTTCCCAGAGTGACTATTTTCTCAGATGAATAATACTCATACAGAGTAAAATTTCCCCTGACTGATGATTTTTTCCTGGTACACCATCTCTCTTTCCTCCTTGTCTAGTAAATTAATCTTCATTCCCACACCTGCCTGCCCCACCCCTCACCACACACCTGCCTGTCCCCCCTCACCACACACCTGCCTGTCCCCCCTCACCACACACCTGCCTGTCCCACCCCTCACCACACATCTACCCATCATCACCACACACCTACTCCCCTTCACCACACACCTGCCTGTCCCTCCTCACCACTCACCTACCTGCCTCCCTCACCACACACCTGCCTGCCCCCATCACCACTCACCTGCCTGCCCCCCATCACCACACACCTGCCTACCTCCCTCACCACTCACCTGCCTGCCCCCATCACCACACACCTGCCTGTCCCCCATCACCACACACCTACCCATCATCACCACACACCTACTCCCCTTCACCACACACCTGCCTACCTCCCATCACCACACACCTGCCTGACCACCATCACCACACACCTGCCTACCTCCCATCACCACACACCTGCCTGCCCCCCATCACCACACACCTGCCTGTCCCACCCCTCACCACACACCTACCCATCATCACCACACACCTACCCATCATCACCACTCACCTACTCCCCTTCATCACACACCTGCCTGCCTCCTTCACCACACACCTGCCTGTCCACCATCACCACACACCTGCCTGCCCCCATCACCACACACCTGCCTGCCCCCCTCACCACTCACCTGCCTGCCCCCCATCACCACACACCTGCCTGCCCCCCATCACCACACACCTGCCTGCCCCCCATCACCACACACCTGCCTGCCCCCCACCTCACCACACACCTGCCTGCCCCCCATCACCTTTCCGACCACCTCAAGCCTCCCCCCCCCCCCATTATTATCCCTGGGTGATCATTATACTTGCTGAAGGCCTTGGTATGTCTTTATCTTCATGGCCACTTAAGGGGAGGGTATAGTTTTGGCATTTTTGGAGATAATGATTTCTCCAAACTATTCCCAGCAACAGTCTACCATTAGTTTTGTTCATCTGGTCCTGTTTCCTGGCATACTTTGGAGGAATCAAGGCTACTACTACTACTACTACTACTACTACTACTACTACTACTACTACTACTACTACTACTACTACTACTACTACTACTACTACTACTACTACTACTACTACTACTACTACTACTACTACTACTACTACTACTAGTAATAATAATAATAATAATAAATATTAATAATAATAATAAAAATAAAAATAACAATAATAATAATAATATTAATAATAACAATAACAATAACAATAATAATAATAATAATAATATTAATAATAATAATAACAATAACACACACACAAAATATTCCACTCTTTTACTGGAGAGGGGGAGGGCGTGCGTTGAGTCGAGTAATTTAAACGTCACGATTATTCAACCAAGACCACTGAGATGAAACGAAAGAGAGAGAGAGAGAAAAAAAAGTGTAAGAAAAAAATAAAAGATAAAAATAATAATAATGTTTGAAATTCTTATTGTTGTTTCCATTGACACTTACCTTGACTCAAACTATTAATGGTATATTGAGACTATAATGGTATACTCAGATTATAATGGTATAATAATAGTATAATAATGGTATATTCAGGTTATAATGACATAATACTGTATTGGTATATATGAATGGCTTGCCCTTATGACCTATAATATATATCAATATTATTTTTTCAATATATATGTTTATTTTTTGTATTATGGGAACTATTACCAAGCCTGTGAATTTGTGTATATGTGTTGTTTAGTGTTATTAATGTTTACACTAGTGTCTTATGTAATGGATTTGTTAACACACACACAATTATACACATTCACAGAGAGAGAGAGAGAGAGAGAGAGAGAGAGAGAGAGAGAGAGAGAGAGAGAGAGAGAGAGTGTGTGTTACAAGGGACAAGTGGCACCTCAAAAGAGAGAGAGAGAGAGAGAGAGAGAGAGAGAGAGAGAGAGAGAGAGAGAGAGAGAGAGAGAGAGAGAGAGAGAGAGAGATTAACACGTGGGAGGAGAGGAGGGGGAGTAGACAGTGAGTGAGTGTGATGGATAGATAGGGTTGGTTACTCTCTGTAATATACGTGTCTCATCTCTCTTCCTCCCCCTACCTGCCCTCCCCTCCCCTCGTCTCATCTACTCCCCCCTCCCCACGTCTACTCTCCCCTGCCCTCCCCTCCCAACGTCTCCCCTCCCCTCCCCTCGTCTCTGCCCCCTCCCCTCCCTATCCCTCCCCTTCCCCCAACATGGTCTCACGTTAACCTGCTTTATCATCATCACCAACATAATGGCGATTGAGTTGTTTCTTTTCTCCTTAATCCCTTCCCATCCCCTATTCCCCTCCACTTCCCTCCTCTCTCCATTCCCCTTCCCTTCCCATTGCCCTTCTCCTCCCCTCCCATTCCCTCCCCTTCTCCTCCCCTCTCCTCCCCATTGACCTTATCCTCCCCTCTCCTCCCCTTCTCCTTTCCTTCCCCTCCCCCATCCCTTCTCTCCTTTTCTTCATTTTCTCTCCCTCCTTTCTCCTTCGTTCTTTACCTTTCCCTCATTTTCCTCTCCTCCCCCGTTTTCTCTCACTCCTCTCCTCTTCTATCTCTCCTCCTCCTTCTCCATTTTCTCTCACTCCTCTCCTCTTCTACCTCTCCTCCTCCACCTCCCCTCATCATCATAACACACGTGACTTAATTTTCCCCCATAAAAGTGTGAGATTCCTGACAAAACGTGATCGTGTATGAGACCTGACTGGCTGGTGACTTCTGATTCCTCCTGACTATGCCACGAAACACGCTCCTTTATTGTAGGTGGTGTTTCGTGGCAGTGTTTGGAGGACTCGCTAGCCTCTAATTTTCTGACGATACATCAAGTGGGCCCTTCAACACCTGGTAGTAATAGACACGTGATGTTATACTCAAGCACGTGGTAGAATAAGTAAAGGCAGTCTCCTTTGTAATACGTGGTGATCAATGCACTGTTGTTACCTTCATTTCTGTTATTAATTTTGTTACCGTTTGTTTGTCTTCGGTCATTTGTAAACAGGCAGCTTAAAGAAAAAAATTAACATAAAATAATAATAATAATAATAATAATAATAATAATAATAATAATAATAATAACGATAATAATAACGATAATAATAATAATAATAATAATAATAATAATAATAATAATAGTAATAATAATAATAATAATAATAATAATAATAATAATAATCCATGGTAACAGTCTGCTTCAAAATCGTGCATTATAAACAGCCGACAACAAAATCGTGCATTGTAAACAATCAATTTTATATTTGATAAAATCTGGGTAATTTGAGTGGTTAGTATTCAGGATTCGTAACCTATAGGTTGGGAGATCGATTCCTCTCAGGTGAGGGCCTGAGAATATTTACTCTTCCGATTTTAGTTTGAGGCACTAACTATAAGGCCACCGAACGTCGTCGCTGGTACCATAACAACTGCAGTATTTGCGAATTTCCCGAGGTTTTCAGAATGCAATGTTTTATAGTGTGTTTTGAACGAATTTATTGTTCACAACCGAAGCAAATTAATGTTTTGGAAGATATCACCCTCCCCAACTCTATCTCCGAAAACACCTCATTATCACCATATTTGAACTAGATTCGTCTGAAAAACACTACAACGCATTAAATAGAATTAGGTAGACCTCACCTGAACTAACCTAACCAAATCAGGACCGTGGCAAACTACCGAAACCTAACCTTAACAAAATACGGGATCTGGATGTAAACATTTAGCGGCCATCTTGAATTGATATTATTATACTGGAACCGACGGTTCATGTTAATGCATTTGCGTCGGAAATACCCAATAAGGAAATGACATACATGTATTTAGAAGCATATTTGACATGAAAAAGATAATGGGAGTGATTATGGACAAACACTTGACTAATACAAAAAAAATACTCCGAACAAATTATAAGGCCAGTCATCACTTACGATCATGAATCAGTAAAATTTCTTGGTATATTTCTTGCCTAATGATTGTGTACATAATAATGAACTTTACATGTGCTATTTTAAGTATATAAATGTTATCCATAGTAAATAAATCGTTTTCTATAAAACATATACTAAAAGAAAATAGTATTTTTCTAAGATCAACTTAAAATATTGTGCTTTTGTTCTTTTTCAGTGCATGTCGATATCATGATATCATATCCACTCATGTTTAAAGATTAGGGAAAATATAAAATTGCATTCCTAATTAAGCACCTGTGTGATGGAATCAGAAGGAATCAGGAGGAATCAGAAGCCACCAAAGTTACCAAACCAATTCTATATAACTCATACATGACATGATCACAGGGTCCCTAATTAACGCTCTGAAATTTAAGGCTCTCAATGACTGGCTAATTCCTGTATAAACTCTACCGGGTATAATTATAGTATTGTTGACGACACTTACACTGAGGGGGTGTCAATACCGTGGGGGTGTCAATACTGAGGGGGTGTCAATACTGAGGGGGTGTCAATACTGAGGGGGTGTCAATACTGAGAGGGTGTCAATACTGCGGGGGTGTCAAGACGTTCATGTGTTGTTCATCAGTGTGATTGTACAGTCGTGGACATAAGTTTCAATACACATAATGGATAACCGAGACAAATTACTGACTATATGTTTTCACGTTCTCATGTGATGTTATTATTTTGAGTAATCAGTAGGTGTTTGTATTAAATTAGAAGATGCTGCTGCTTAATCTACTTATTGGAAAGTTAACCAGCTAACAAACAGAGGCAAACTGTCACACTGTTACATGAGTCACCCCAATGTGCATGATTATTATTGTCCACGACTGTACATAGAGGGATAAACCAGATCTACACTACAGACCCTCGATATACAGTGAATAAATAGTGTACAGTATTTACTTGTATCCACCGCCACTTCATTTTACACTCAGTCCCTCAGTGAAGACCACTAAATGTTTTCCCAGGCTTCCCAGGTTTCATTGCCATACACACTAACTATATGTGAATTACTGGGTTTGTGTTAAAAGGATATATGAGCTTAATTTAATAATCTTATTTTGGGGGTCTACTGTATACCCTTGATGATAATAAAAGAATAAGTTGTTGAGGGATGATGATGATAAACAGGTGGAAATAGCAGAGGTAGGAGGAGGAGGACGTGGAGGAGAAATCCAATGGTGGAGGAGAAGGAGGAGGAGGAGGAGGAGGAGGAGAAGGAGGAGGGGGAAATGGAGGAGAAATATAATGGTGGAAGAAAAAAAGGAAAAGGAGAAATGTCTTTTGAAGATTCTGAGGTTAGAAATTTTACATAGCTCCGACACTTTCTTCCCCCTTTTCCTCCTGCTACCCCGCCTCCTATCCTCCTCCTTCTCCTCCTACCCAACCTCCTCTTCTTCCTACGCCTCCTCTTCTTCCTCCTCCTCCTCCTCCTCCTCCTCCTCCTACCCAACCTCCTCCTTTCTCTAGCTCTATGACCTTCACAGTGTGTTTAGTTCCCTGCTGACTGTCACTGTGGTCGTCTTTAGAGTTGCTTTCCTGTTTCAAGACAAGAGGCATATACAGGACCCGACCCCTTCTGCCACACCTTCAGCGTACCTGCAGGTGAATCTGGTTAGTATACCTCGATCATACTTTCATCATTCCTCGAACATACTCTTATTATACCACGAATAACACACCCGGAAGTACATATTTCTCGTAGCCAAAGTCGCGGCCAGTGACGACCGGGGGATTGAACCCACCACATCCAACTCTTATACCCCAACCCCAGTGATTCATTTGCTCGAAGTATTAGAAAAAGTGAAGCATTGTTTCATACATGACTTACTAACGCTTTCAGGGCCCGTGTCGCACTGTTTTTCGGGAATAACTTTGTAACTAAAGGTTGAATCAGTATGATGTTTTGCCACGGGTTATTTCACACCTTCCGCTAATTTTTGACACTATAATGGATTACTAAAAGTGAATAATTAAGGCACTTGTCCCCGAGAAATGCGTCAATTTTATGAAATTTAACACTGGGATACGAACGATCATAGTGTGACGTATATACCACGTCAGTCCACAGGCTCCACCCATCCCCTTCTTTCTCTCCCCCACCCTACTCTCTCTCTCTCTCTCTCTCTCTCTCTCTCTCTCTCTCTCTCTCTCTCTCTTGTCTCGAAACTTTGTTCGAAAATACAACACGGTCACAAACTTTGTCATATATATATATATATATATATATATATATATATATATATATATATATATATTGGAAGCATTTATGTGTATTGGTAAACTATTATCTGATGGTGTCACTGACAGATCAGGGCGGACGTAGGGTTAATTATTATTACAACACATATAATTAAATACTAAAGCTTTATTTCATGTGAGACAAACTGGTTTCGGTACTGATGCAGTATTCGAAAATCGTGTTTCTCACATGAATGAATATATCATTATTTAGATATATGTGTTGTTATATTGTTGTTGTAATATGTCCATAATGTTTATAACATGTTACTCATTATCAATATAATACGTTTACTTACATGATATTTATTAGAGAACAGTTAAACCCGCATATTGACAAATTATAATTGGGTTTGTTTCGCCCGAGCAGACGACTGAATTTCGGTTCAATTCATAGCTGCCACTGTTACCAGATACAACACCAGCATATTGGTGGATGAGGTGGCCTCGAGTCATCTGTGTGCAACTGTACACAGAGTACAGCCGCATGACAAAAGCTTTCCTACAGCCACGTGGACAATGTAACATCTTTGTCATGACGGACACCGTTGGTTCTCACACAGCATCTGACTGTGTGTAAAGCACTTCGTCCATGTGTACCCATTTCACACGAATGAAACACACCACTCCTGAATTCCAACAAAGCATTGCTATCCCGTCAAGCACTGGCGTTATCGTACACAACTCTACCATATATATATCCTCGTTGTTATGTATCACTATATGATAAAAAATAATAACAATAACATTAAAACATAATGCCTGCTAGCATTATATACCTATACATATTTTTAAGACTAAAGTTTGTGACCGTGTTGTATTTTCGAACAAAGTTTCGAGACCAGAGAGAGAGAGAGAGAGAGAGAGAGAGAGAGAGAGAGAGAGTAGGGTGGGGGAGAGAAAGAAGGGGATGGGTGGAGCCTGTGGACTGACGTGGTATATACGTCACAATATGATCGTTCGTATCCCAGTGTTAAATTTCATAAAATTGACGCATTTCTCGGGGACAAGTGCCTTAATTATTCACTTTTAGTAATCTATTATAGTGTCAAAAATTAGCGGAAGGTGTGAAATAACCCGTGGCAAAACATCATACTGATTCAACCTTTAGTTACAAAGTTATTCCCGAAAAAACAGTGCGACACGGGCCCTGAAAGCGTTAGTAGGCGACGAGAGGATCTAACACTCACGTTATAAATTTAATAATTATTCTAGACTAACTATATTGCATATACGGTTACTGTCTACATATTACAATAATTATCAGTACTGTTGTAAATCTAAATATTTAGTAAGTAATGTCTAGGGAAAAATATAGGATGACTTTTCATATCCATTCTTGCTCTCATGTCATTACTCTTGGCTCTGGTCTGGGTTCCCCTTTCCATCACACACTTCTCTAGCCACCCCCCGACTAATTCCTTCATCCCCGTGTTATTAATATAAACTACTGTAAAGTAATGATGAAACTATTGTATTGAGGTTGTTTATCATTAACACAGTTTTGGGCTGTGTGGTATTGGAAGTCGATTAACTCATTTTACGTGGCAAATATAGGGCCTACCTTGCAATTTAAAAATGCTATTCTAGTCGTTGCATTATCCTATAAGTATAAGGTTTAATGGATTGGCTCTTACTAAACCACTAACTCTTGCCTTTCCTAAAAGTATCTGAGCCGCTTGCCACAACTACAGTGCAGTGTCCTTACGTATACGATTGATCGTGGTCTGCATATAACAAGATAACAGATGGTAAACATGTAAAAATATAGATATGGTTGATGCTCCCAATACTTGTTACGTACATTAAAGGTTATTAGGAGTTGTATACTTAACTTTCATTTTATTGTGACCTATTCGAGGTTGCGTTTAACACCTCTACTCCTTCATTCTCCTAAGTTATGTGGGAAAGGAAGGACATGGGAATCTTGGAGCCTTCCGTCTATATTCCAGGTTTATTATGCTTTGTGGGGTCATTTACTGTCATGTATTTATCATTCTGTATACATAACTCATAAGTAAATCATGCAGGGAACGGAGGAATGTAAGATAAGTAGGTGAGCGAGGGGGTGTCTGTGTGTTTGTGTGGGGGGTGGGGGGGGGGGTATATCCTGCTGGCAGACATGGCCTTCTCCCTCTCCCTCCCTCCAGCACACACACACACACACACACGCGCGCGCCATTGTTGTAATTAGCATTTTCACTTCTCATCCCTCCTGCTTCTCACCTCATAACATCTATTGTCCTTCGTGTCAGGTAAGAGGCGGGTGTGTTGTGAGTGAGAGAAGGAGCCGGTGTTTGTGTCTCTCATCACAAACAATTAAGAATAGAAAATAGTTTGTTCGATCGCCCATATCCAGCGTTTGACTGTGTGTGTGTGTGTGTGTGTGAGGGAATGGTTGAAGATGTGCAATGTCACCTCAGCCCTCGGTACAGTCGGGGACAAAAGGTATGGGCCATTTGTCGGTCTTTAAGGTGGTTGTGCACCTTTTGTGGTCGACTTGGAGAGCTACCGATTTCCCCAAACTATGCCAAGAAAGACACCTACAGTATACACTACAGTATACACACAAGACACCTACAGTATACACTACAGTATACACACAAGACACCTACAGTATACACACAGGGATTTTGTTTTGTGTTATAGTTAGGAGCAATCAGTTGTCCTCCAATTAGTTCACAAGACACGAAAGATTTCCTTAATTAAGGACCTTGTGATCGTGTATGAGACTTGGTGGCTTCTGATTCCTCCTGACTATGCCACGAAACAAGCACCTTCAATATAGATGGCATTTCGTGGCAATGTTTGAAGGACTCACTAACCTCCAATTATCTGACAATATACTTCCCAGGGTCCCTCAAACATTCACAGTGTAGGGAGTAAAAGGCATCGGTACTGTCCTCTGTAAAGTAGTACTTGGGTGCCTATATATTGACCATGATATATGTTCGTGTTTACCTTCAGATATACGAATACAGTCATGATAGGTCGAGCTGTGAGAATGTGAAGGACAAAAGGAGAGCCTATAAACATGTGCCCGTCAGAGACTGTACTGTACCTTCTGGGTATATGAGTTAGCACTTTGCTATGTCGTGGGTCGGGGTGTACTTAGGAAGGTCCTGTAAATTCTTGTCATTAATTTGAAATGTAATCTGACTTTCCAACTCTCGAGCCACATATACTTGTGATAAGGGGGTGATATAGCCTAAAAAAATGAGAGAGAGAGAGAGAGAGAGACAGAGAGAGAGACAGAGACATATATATAGGGTTAGGCTACATAGATACACAGACCACAACAGACTTCACGGTCCACACGAGGTGACCTCTCTCATAGAAATTTTACAGGAAAGGCAGAAAGTAGGTGAGAATGGGTGAACTTTCCACCTGAATTCGGAAAAAATATTTACTAATATACGCTGTTAGTCGGGAATTAGACGCAAAGTGTTTATCTAAACAACGTTTGAAGCTGTCTACGGTGTTACAGTCTATTACATTACGGGGAAGCTCATTCCATTTGTTGACGACTCGGTTAATTAATAAAGAATTTACTGGATTCATGTGAGTTAAAAGACTACCTATGATTTTGCATCCGTTTCCTTTCGTGTAACTGATTGGTCAATAGTGAAATACTTATTGCAGTCCATACTGTCTGTGTCTTTGATTATTTTAAATACCTGGATTAAGTCACCTCTTAATCTACGTTGTGTTAGTGGAAATAGTTTTTGTTCCCTTAGTCGCTCCTCGTGCGTTTTGTTTCTCAGACGAGGTATCATTTTAGTAACCCTACGTTGGACTCGTTCCAGTTTTGCTATATCTTTCTGGTAGTACGGGCACCAGGCTTGAACACAGTATTCCATACGGGGACGGACCAAGGAATTATACAGAGTAAGAAATGTATCTAGGACTGATACTCAAATGCTCTACCAATAAAGCCAGTTGTTTTATTCACTTTTTTAACAACTTCCGTACAGTGCTGACTGGACTTTAAATTACTTGATACTGTTACCCCTAAGTCTGTCTCATGGTCTACGCTTTATAGTTGAGTACCATTTAATGAGTAGTTTGCTATTTCGTTACGGTATCCGATGTGGAGCACTTTACATTTATATGCATTAAAGGACATTTGCCAAGTTTGCGCCCAATTTGACAATTTATCAAGATTATTTTGCATTCTTTATTCTGTGTGCTAGTAAGTACTGCATTCGCAATTTTAGTGTCATTGGCAACCTTTGATATTATGCATGAGAGGCCATCGTCTATGTCGTTTATGTAAACTAGTATTAGAATTGATCCTAGAACTGACCCCAGTGGCACCCCGCTCGTAACACCAGTCCAACTAGATTATATTTCATTTATTACAGCATATTGTTTTTGGTTGCTTAGCCAGTTTTCTATCCATCTTACTGTATCACCTTGGATTCTGTGTGCTTTTAATTTAGTTATTAAACGTTTGTGGGGAAGTTTATTACAGGCCTTTTGGAAATATAGATAATTATGTCCACTGCTTTACTCTTATCGTATTCATTGAAAATGTCACTTAAGAAGTCAAATAAGTTCATTAAGTAAAGAACGTTCATTACGAAAACCGTGTTGAGTGTCTCTGAGTAAGTTGTTTTTCTCTAAATGGTTAGTAAGTCTATCTCGTATGAGTGTCTCTAGCAGTTTGCATACGACCGAAGTTAGGCTAATATGGTGATAGTTGCTTGGTAGAGATTTGCTGCCTTTTTTAAATATTGCTATTACGTTAGAGAGCTTTCATTCGTCAGGTATTGTCCCAGTGTGAAGAGAATAATAGAAGAGCAGAGACAGCGGTTTAGCCATTTCGCTTTTTGCTTGCTTTAATACACGAGGGGATGTAGTATTTGGTCTTAGTGACTTATTTACATTTAATTTTTCGATACATTTTATTACGTCTCTTTCTGTTATGCTGATATTACTTAATACTTCGATGTTTCCATTTTGGACTGATGTTTCTGTTGATATATTATTCGGGTATTCTGTCGTAAAGACTGATGCAAAGAATGTGTTAAGGATACTACTCATTCGCTCTTCATCTGTGGTAAAGTGTCCATTCTTGTCAATTAGTGGTCCGATAGTTGAAGTGAGTAATTTCTTATGCCAAATATAACTGTAGAACTCATTCGGATTTGTTTTACTTTGATTCGCAACGTGTTCAATGATTATTTTTCTCTGCTTGATTAACCTTTTGGCTTTTCGTCGATATTCTGTAAACTTGGCCCGCTCATCATTGTCGTCTGTTCTTCCTAGCACATAAACAGTCAGCTCTGTCTTTACTCCACCACTTGGGCTTAACGTTTTGTATTGAACGTCGGTTTTTTATTGATTAACAAAAGAAAAGTCAGTCTCACTCCACACACTCAGTCGTACTCATAGTAGATTCAATGGTTCACTTGGTATCATCCACTACTGGGCCTCTGATATATACCTGTTTTAACCCAGTTAGTTTGCAAATCATGGACCAATCCACTACCAACTGGTCTCCCTTCTCTTGCATACACATCTTTCCAACTCGGCTAATTCCTTGCACGTGTTTCATCCTTCAAGTCACCCAAGTATATGTTCCACACAGCTTCCCTCACACAAAGTCAGGGAAGAGGAAAATACGAACTCAATACCCCGAGGTTCTAATAATAATAATAATAATAATAATAAATAATAATAATAATAATAATATAAAGAATGATAATAATTGTCTTGTGACGCCGGAAAAAGGATGAGAGTACAGTGTTTTAGAACATATATATATATATATAATGTACAGTACGCGACGGTCACATTTATAGAGGTATGGTCATATTAAGGATGTTAATTAAATGTCAAGTTTCCCCAATATGCACAATAACTGTTCTTAATCTAACATTATAATATCCACTAACATTAAAACAGTCACATGATTTCATAATTTGGAACATTATCTAGAAATAGCATCGATAACAACAACAAAAATAAAACAATAACAAAAAAGCACCAAGAACTCCCATAGCAACACACACACACACACACACACACACACACACACACACACACATACATACACATAGGAACCAAGACTTCATTACGCATGCAACAAAGGATAGAGAAAGGGATTAGTAGTCAGGTGATGCGGAGTGGATAGAGGTAGTGGTGTGGTGAGATTGTAGTGTGGTGATGATGTGTGGTGTGGTGAGATTGTAGTGTGGTGATGATGTGTGGTGTGGTGAGATTGTAGTGTGGTGATGATGTGTGGTGTGGTGATGATGTGTGGTGTGGTGAGATTGTAGTGTGGTGATGATGTGAAGTGTGGTGTGATGTGGTGTGGTATATTGTTATGTGGTATGGTGTTGTGTGGTGATATGGTGTGGTGTGTTGTGTTGTTGTGAGGCATGGTATGGTGTGGTGCTATGTGATGTTATGTGATATGTTATGGTGAGGTGTAGTGTAGTGTGGTTGTTGTGTGGTATGTATGGTATTCAATAACTCTACCCTAATCACCGAACCACTTCAACAACACATACTGCTAATACCACTCACTGTAATAACACCACCACCACCACCACAACAACAACAACAACATACCCCATAGATAATATATAGAGCACAATCATCATAAGCAATTCCTGAACACATTTTAGGACCAAAGTGTTTTTTTATATAAAGGTACAGACAGCACTTCCAATTCGCAAAGGTTAACAAATTACAATGAGAGAAAAGAGAATGTTCCTCCCTCTAGTGTGAATCAACATTTCCCAAGATGGATGGATGGATGGATGGAGGGCTCCTTTCACTCTACACTCACACACACACACACACACACACTCACTAGGCAACTTTCTCTCCCTCACACCGACCATGACCCATTCGGTGGCCCTGGTTATGGTGCTGTTGGACCGGACGAACCATGCGATATAATCTTATACAAAAAAACAAAAACAAAATAATAATAAAATAAAAAATAAATAAATACCATGAGTGTTTAATGTAGCGTCTGTGAGTTAAGTTCAAGGTTCAGCTGCGATACGGTAGCGGTGGTGGTGGTGGTGGGGGGGGAGGGGAGGAGGTTTATTTAGGGTCATATACTGAGTGGGATGTAAGTTTATTATATATTCCTATCATTATAATATGATATTTCTGTAGTAGGTTTGGTGAAACGTTGAGTATTATAACCTACCTTCACACACACACACACACACACACACACACACAAGTACTTCGAATCGTATGTACAGTTGGACACATGAATGGTACAGCCCAAGTGAAAGATGGTCAATTTCTCCCAATATGAAGTTCTTTAGTGCCAAATAGGAGACATCAGGGGCAGAAGTCAGTATTGAGGATGGAAATAAAAAGCAAGTACCTGATAATAGACACTGGTTACTCAAATGGGACAAGTATCTTTCACCTGGGCTGTACCACCCATTCATGTGTCCAACTGTACAAGTTTTATCTGCAAACGTTCATGACTCATTTTTCTTATATACTGAAGATGCCAGATTAACTGCAATAGTTTCCCATTTGCAGGTGTTATGACGACGACGACGGTGATGGAGGGGGAGGTGGTGGGGCTGAGGAACAACACTGAACTCTGGGTCTGTGACAATGACTACATCCCCACAGTGAGGGAATACAGTAAGGGTTTGTATCAAAGTCTCTATTTTGGCATCACCCTTGTATAATTATTATGTATCGACTCCATTTGTCTGTGCCGTGTAGCTTTCTCTTTGTGGCTGTGTTCTCGTGCTCTGTATAGCTCTTCTTGTCTCTTTCGTACCTTCTATGCTGTCCTCTCTCTCTCTCTCTCTCTCTCTCTCTCTCTCTCTCTCTCTCTCTCTCTCTCTCTCTCTCTCTCTCTCTTATTAAAGGAAGAAAAAAGCGAAATAGTAAAACCTCTGACTCTGCTCTTTAACTATTCCTTACACACTGGAACATTACCTGACGAATGGAAGCTCGCTAACGTACCACCAATATTTGAAAAAGGCAGCAAATCTCTACCTAGCAACTATCGCCCTATCAGCCTAACCTCAGTCGTATGCAGAATGCTAGAGACAATCATACGAGATAAACTTATAAATCACTTAGAGGAAAACAGCTTACTTAGAGACACTCAACACGTAATAAACGCTCTTGCCTAACGAATCTATTAGACCTTTTAAATGACATTTTCAATGAATATGATAAGAGTAAAACAGTAGACATAATTTATCTAGATTTCCAAAAGGCCTTTGACAAAGTTCCCCATAAACGCTTAAAATCTAAATTAAAATCACATAGAATCCAAGGCGATACCGTAAGATGGATAGAGAACTGGCTAAGAAACCGAAAACAACGCGTGGTAATAAATGGAAAATCATCTAGTTGGACAGGCGTTATGAGCGGGGTGCCACAGGGGTCAGTTTTAGGGCCAATCCTATTCCTAGTTTACATAAACGACATAGACGATGGCCTCTCATACATAATATCGAAGTTTGCCGATGACACCAAAATTGCAAATACAGTACTCACTAGCGCACAGATTAAAGAAATGCAAGATAACCTCGATAAATTGTCAAATTGGGCGAAAACTTGGCAAATGTCCTTCAATGCAGATAAATGTAAAGTGCTCCAAATCGGACATCGTAACGTAGCAGCAAACTACTCGTTAAATGGTAAGCAACTCAAAAGCATGGATCGAGAGACAGACTTAGGGGTAACAGTATCAATTAACCTAAAACCCAGTCAGCAGTGTATGGAAGTAATTAAGAAAGCAAATAAAACTATCGGCTTTATTGGCAGAGCATTCGAGTATAAGTCTAAAGACACAATCCTCACTTTGTATAATTCCTTGGTCCGTCCCCTTATGGAGTATTGTGTTCAAGCCTGGTGCCCGTACTACCAGAAAGATATAGCAAAATTGGAACGAGTCCAACGTAGAGTTGCTAAAATGATACCAAGTCTGAGAATAAAACGTACGATGAACGGCTAAGCAAACTAAATCTATTCCCATTGACGCAATGTAGACTGAGAGGTGACTTAATCCAGGTATTTAAAATAATCAAAGGCATAGATAATATGGACTGCAACAAATATTTCACTATCGATCAATCAAACTACACGAGAGGAAACGGCTGCAAAATCATAGGCAAGTCTTTTAATTCGCACGAATCAAAGAATTTCTTTTTTAACCGAGTCGTCAACTTATGGAATGGGCTTCCCCGTAACGTAATAGACTGTAACACTGTAGACAGCTTCAAACGTCGCTTAGATAAACACCTTGCGTCTAATCCCCGACTTACAATGTTTACTTATGAATAATTTTTGCCCATTACAGGTTGCAAGTTAGCCAAATTTCACCTACTTTCTATCTTTCCTATAAAATTTCCTTGTGGAGTATTTCTGCCAACCCCACAAGGTTCCCATTCCGGACTTTATTTCCTGTACGGCTCAGGCCGGAGGGAGTGGAGGGTGGGGAGAGAGCCTTCTACTTTGCTATCCTTATCTACGACTATCCCTGGGGAGTAATTCATTCTCTACCAGTAACCTTCTAATCAGGTCACCTCGTTTGGACCGTAAGGTCTGTTGTGGTCTGTGTTTCTATGTAACTCTATGTAACTCTCTCTCTCTCTCTCTCTCTCTCTCTCTCTCTCTCTCTCTCTCTCTCTCTCTCTTACGCGCCCACACAGACAACGCCCGATGACTAATGTGAAGTACAGAAATTCTAGGTGTGTCACCGCTTTTAATTAGTTAAACAGCATCGTGTTTTTCTCTCAATTAAAGTATGTGTATTTATATTTTACTCATCTGCGAACTATGACTCGTCAAATTACAGCCAGGAGCAAAAATAGTGACACCTCAATCTGCTACTCTCCTTGTAGGCTACTTGGATTGGTCGTGGGATGGCAAAGGTGTATAATATTATGGTACAGAGGGAAGGAAGAAATGAAGGGCTAGTGAAATATGAAGAAAACTTATATAGTGTATCCATTTTGTGGCATAGATCCTAGTAAATAACAAACAACCTTCAAGTCACACATCACAGACCATTTATTGTCATTTATCTTTACTCTATCACAATTGTTTTAACCCTCCTCCTCCTCCTCCTCCCCCCCTCCTCCTCCTCCTCCCCCTCCTCCTCCCCCTCCTTCTTCTCACTCCCTTCCTCCTTCCCTCCTTCCCTCAGAGCTGGGGGGCTACCACACGGCCCTGGTGGTGGTGGGAACGATTCTCACTCTGGTGTTGTACGGCCTCTTCTTCGAGCAGATCTACTTCATTCACTTCAACGTCAACAAAGTCTTTCGCATGCACGTCATCTGGATCACCTCAGTCTACCCGGTCAGTCAAGTCTAAAGCACAACAAATATAATATGTCTCAACAATAATAATTATGGTCTCAATTTAGTTGGGGATGATGGGGGTTGGGTTGGGGTTGGGACAGTCAGGTATGGACCCAGGTAGGGGTTCAGTTCCCCCTTTCTTCATGTGTAGCGTATTTTTGATTTCTTAATCAGGTCAAATTATCCGTGGTGCAGTTCAACTTTTTTTTTTTTTTTTTTTTTTCAATACTCATTCAATCCTTATTTATCTGTGTTGCTGTTTCCCTATTTTCATGTTTTATGTATTTTTTCATTCCTTATTCAGTCCTTTTATTTTTCTCATTGTAGTTCCCCATTTTCTATGTGTAGAATATTTTGGTTTCTCATCCAGTCCTAATTATCGTCATTGCAGTTAATGACGCTGATGAGTCTTATGTCTATCATCATACCCAGAGCTGACTCCGTCTGTAACGCCGTCAAGGTCACGTGAGTACCAAAGGTCAAGAAGTTACACTCAGGTCAAGGAAGTCATCGTTTATAATGATGAGTTTGTGGGCAAATGTAGGTTAGTTAGATTTCTCTGAGGTCAGGTCAGATTGATTATTTTTAGGGTACGGCCAGGTCAGTTAAGAGCAAAGTACAGTACAGTGGTGGTAAATCTGGAGCAACTGATTCCCCCAAACTATTCCAAGTAATAGACCACCGTTATTTTTGTTATTCTGGCCCTGTTTTCTGGTATGGTTTGGAGGAATCAAGAGGCTCTAATGTACTCAAGGAACCTGTACATGTCTAAGGAATGCCTCTCCTCTGAATACCTTCGTCTAACACTAACCCTTCCTATATTTAATGGTTACTCTCAGGTCAGGTATTATCATTTTTGGTTATACAGTCAAAATACAAGTTATCATGGATGCGTCGCCAGGTTATAAGGGTTATAGTAAAAGCAGTTATTGGAGTTGTGGTTTCTTTTACAGTATGAACACTGATTATTCATGACCACAAGAAGCCTCACCTCATCTCACCTCACCTCACCCAACCTCACCATTTCTCACCCCACCTCACCCAACCTCACCCCACCTAAACACTATCTAACTCCACCTCACCCCACCTCACCTTACAACACCCCACCTCATCCCTACTTCACCCATCTCACCTCACCTTCCCCCTCCAGGTACATGTGCATAGGGATGAGCCACTTCACCGACCTGACCACACTCATGTTCGGCAGTGAGAAGGTGATGTTGTGGCGTCTACAGGAATCCACCTTCATTCTCAATACTGGTCCAGTCTGTTGTTGCTGTCCCTGTCTACCATCACCACCCGTCTCCAAGTTGGTATACTCGAACTGTCTCTCTCTCTCTCTCTCTCTCTCTCTCTCTCTCTCTCTTGACTGTCATGTCACTGTTAGTATATGACAGGGTCACCTTGACCTACCTCATCATACTGCTCCTGAGGCATCAGTCACAGCATCTCACCTTATATCTAAAACACCAATAACTACATTGGTGGAGGTGGTCACAGCATATACTCCACCAAGGTAATAGGTGTCTTAGAGCAGCCACACTGCGAGCCGCCTAAGGCAAAGGCTCGCTCCAGCAAACCCCCCCCCCCCTTTTACTTATAGGGGTGCTGCTGGTAAACCAAACAACAACAACTCTCTCTCTCTCTCTCTCTCTCTCTCTCTCTCTCTCTCTCTCTCTCTCTCTCTCTCTCTCTCTCTCTCTCTCTCTCATATGGAGATTAAAATTAATAATCATGGAAACGTACAATACAGTAAAGTGCAACATTTTCTTACAACTTTTTGCATTACCATTGGAAGTGACAGGGATGAGCACTTTGGGTTGAGCTATAACTGATCCGTGAGTCTTTTGCCTCTAGAGTGACTATGTGACATATTCTCGTGTTGTCAAGATTAATAATACATTTCTATCCTTTGAAATTTTATCAAAGCAATTCATATCCTGGGGAATGTACTGACTGATAGTTTATACGAAGCTTAGGGATGTGTGGCTTAGATGAATAGGTATGCTACAGTAGTCAAACATTTGTTGCATATCTTGTAAATTTCAGGCAATGTAATCCGATGGTATGGTTCTCTCAGCACACAAGTAAGGAGAATATCCTGTTTTTAAGTAACATCAATAAGGAATTTGGAAAACAAAGATTGATTTGTTTGCTCATGTCTTTCCCAGAGAACGGTTGAGGTGGGTGAGATGGATGCTGTGGCAGATGCCTTACACTCAGGCCTTCTACTTCATACTGAGTGTCCTCTGGGCCACAGCGGATAGTAAATCAGACGGCATGGTTGGTACACACAAGATGATGATGATAATAAAAATAATAATTATAATTAGAATAATAATAAGGATAATAATAATGATGATGATAGTAATATATAATAATATTAATTATAATATTAATAATAATATTAAGTATTATTATTATATAATAATAAAATTAATTTAAGATTAAAATCAAAATTAGAATTAGAAATAGAAATAACAATAACAACAATACCCACCAATCAACCCAACCACCTCTCCTCTTCCTCACCAACCAACCAACCCACTCACCTCTCCTCTTCCCCACCAACCAACCAACCCACTCACCTCTCCTCTTCCTCACCAACCAACCAACCCACTCACCTCTCCTCTTCCTCACCAACCAACCAACCCACTCACCTCTCCTCCACCCTGCCAACCAACCAACCCACTCACCTCTCTTCCACCCTGCCAACCAACCAACCCACTCACCTCTCCTCTTCCCCACCAACCAACCAACCCACTCACCTCTCCTCAACCCTGCCAACCAACCCACTCACCTCTCCTCTTCCTCACCAACCAACCAACCCACTCACCTCTCCTCTTCCCCGCCAACCAACCACCTCTCCTCTTCCCCACCAACCAACCAACCCACTCACCTCTCCTCAACAACCAACCAACCCACTCACCTCTCCACCCCTCCAACCAACCCACTCACCTCTCCTCAACAACCAACCAACCCACTCACCTCTCCTCAACCCGGCCAACCAACCAACCCACTCACCTCTCCTCAACAACCAACCAACCCACTCACCTCTCCTCAACAACCAACCAACCCACTCACCTCTCCTTAACAACCAACCAACGAACCCACTCACCTCTCGTCAACCCGGCCAACCAACCAACCCACTCACCTCTCCTCAACCCGGCCAACCAACCAACCCACTCACCTCTCCTCAACAACCAACCAACCCACTCACCTCTCCTTAACAACCAACCAACGAACCCACTCACCTCTCGTCAACCCGGCCAACCAACCAACCCACTCACCTCTCCTCAACCCGGCCAACCAACCAACCCACTCACCTCTCCTCAACAACAAGCCAATTAACCCACTCACTTCAGATTGACCCCAACACCAAGTATTTGTGGATTAACATCATCAACATCGTGTCATTCGTGGCTGGAGTGTACGCCCTTGGTATCCTTGACGCCCTCTGCCGGGACCACCTTCAGCAGTATTCTTATAAAGTGAGTCCTTCTGTCCTCCCATTCATTACGTCTTTTGTCATGACCCATTTGTTGTGTTCGTGGGTTTTTTATTCACAATGTCATCTCTATTTACCCATTTTGTGTTCGTGGTTTATTCACAAATGTCTTCTCTAGTACCCCATGTTTTGTGTTCATGAGTTATTCACAAAGTCTGCTCTATTACCCCATGTTTTACAACACAAGATACACTCACTGAGGGCACTGTGGGAAAGCCCGGTTCAAGCCATAGCCTCCTCAAGAGCTCGGGGCTGTTCGGCCAGACAGCTTGAGGAACTTCAACAACAACAACAACAACAACCCCATGCTTTGTGGTCGTGGGTTATTCACAAAATCTTTCCTATTTACTCACTTGTTGTGTTCGTGGGTTATTCACAATGTCTTCTTTTATATCAAATATTTGTGTTCGTGGGTTTATCTTTTTTGAAAGATATCGTCTGGTGTTAATAGAGTAAGGGTATTGGATATTATCAAACCGTGAGAGGGCTTATCCTATAAATACTGCCAGTGTATTAATCAATTGCCCTGTTAGTAAGTACGTATGTGCTTAATTTGTATCCCTCATTTACATCATTTTACTGTACAGAGGAAGGCCTTTGCTGTGAAGATTCTGGTGATGGTGACCAAACTACAGGGCTTTGTGCTGAACTTCCTTTCCCTCTTCGAAGCGTTCCCTTGCCTCTCCGTGTATATAGCACCCAGGGTATACAAACTCAGTGAGTATCTGTCTATAATGGGAGTTGAAGTTTGATGTAAAGTTGTTAGTTTAGTAGTGGTAAATTTGTAGCAACTGATTCTTCTAAACCATTTCACTCAACAGAACACCTTGATAAAAGCAAGCTGGTCTTGTTTAGTGGCATAATATAGAGTAGTCAAGTGGCTCTAATGTACCAAATGTTTATTGGTCCCTTTAAATGGGTATCATCACTCTGGCACATTTTCCCCTGTTTTCTGATCAAAGGTAATCTTTATTCGTCCTCATACCTTTGTTTCTGAGGTTTGGAAGACACTAACAAATTTATGCTCAACAAATCTATCTTGGAAACGAAGGATGGCGAATGGAGAACGAAGGAAGCATGCTGGAGTGATAAAACCATTTGATAGCAACCGTGGTTTAATGGTAATACTTCTCTCTCTCTCTCTCTCTCTCTCTCTCTCTCTCTCTCTCTCTCTCTCTCTCTCTCTCTCTCTGGGTTTACTTTCAGTGGAGGGGGACATTGACGAGATGTATAGGGTTCCCTTACACGTGTTCCAAATATTAATGAACTTTCTTCCCAGGTATAGGTATGTCTATTACTAATGTAGATATTCTTCACACACACACACACACACACACACACACACACACACACACACACACACACACACACACACACACACACACACACACACACACACACACACACACATCCTATCCTAAGTCACCTGTCCCTAGTCTTCTAAACTAAGCTTCCTTTGTATCCGAGGCTTCTTATTTGTCCCTATTCATTTTATTTGTCCCTATTCTTAATTAACCTCAAATCCTAAGCTTTCTATATATCCTTTGCCTCGTGTCCTAAGTCATCTAAATCCATTGGCCTCCTATCCTGAGCTTCCTATTGATCCTTCGCCTCCTATGTGTATCCCTCGTCACCACCTACCATAATTTATCCCTTGGCCTGGTGACAGCTCTGGAGAACACATTGTACCTGGTGGAAATGATGATCCTGGGGCCATTCTCCTACTGGCAATACCGAAACCTCCAACTACTGGCCAAGAATCCGAGGGAGGTCAGCTACTATACCCAGACACAGGCAACGAGAGGCTTCAGAAAACAGCCAGAGCCAACGGGAGAAATCAGGAAACAACAATCAGAGTCAGTAGGAGAATTCAGGAAGCAGCAATCAGAGCCAGTGGGAGACTTCAGAAATCATCAGTCAGAGGCAGCCGAAAACTTCAGAAATCAATCAGGAGCAGAGGGAAACTTCAGAAATCAATCAGGAGCAGAGGGAAACTTCAGAAATCAATCAGGAGCAGAGGGAAACTTCAGAAATCAATCAGGAGCAGAGGGAAACTTCAGAAATCAATCAGGAAACTTCAGAGATCAGTCAGGAGCCCACCACCAACTGCCGACGTTACGAGGGCCTGGTGGTGGTGGTGGTGGTGGTGAAGGAGGAGGCTACATCGGCCCAGCAGCTTACGACACGAGTGAACCCTTCCCCGAGGACCAACACCAACAGCAGCAGCAAGGGAGAGACTCAGTACATCTCAACATCTCATCTGTATTCCCCTCTAGCCAGTGTACCATGGAGACAGGGGAAGGAAGGGAGAGGGACGCGTGAAGAGAGTACAGAGAGATCACGTGCATGTGTATGGTGAGGAATGACTGATGCATGCCTCTGTGTGTGTGTGTGTGTGTGTGTGTGTGTGTGTGTGTGTGTGTGTGTAGGGAATAATGACTGATGTCCGTCTATAGTTGTGTGTGTGTGTGTAGGGAATAATGACTGATGTCCGTCTATAGTTGACTATTATTATTATTTTTTTTGCTACTAAGTCATTATCTTTCACACACACACACACACACACACACACACCAGCCACCGTACAAGGCATTTATTTATGTTTACCACTGTACATAGTAATGGATTAATATTTCTTGTTGGTGCTGGTGTGAGGGGCATATCATTACATGGAGTAAGGAAAGGGAGACACCAGCAAAGGAGACACTTAATGACAACAAGAGTATACAGACAACAGGTGCCAAACACATTCACTTTAAGGACCCTGTGATCGTGTATGAGAATTGGAGGCTTCTGATTCCTCCTGACTATGCCACGAAACAAGCTCCTTCCCTATAGATGGTGTTTCCTGGCAGTGTTTGAAGGACTCATTTACCTCCAATTTTCTGATTATATCACAGGGTCCCTTAAACCCACGTGTATCAGCTGAGTTAACTTGTCCCAGTGTTATAATTATTGATGGGTTGACAGGCATGCATATTTTTAATAAAACTAATAATTATCTATGGCCAAATGTAGACTGGTTCAGGTTCAAATGCTAACAGGTGAAATAAACTCATGTTATGATTGGGATGCATTCGTGGGGTATAAGCTGTGAAAGATTATAATTATTATAAGGTGTGGAAGAATATAGCAATAACAGTTACAATAAATTGAATGATAAGCATGAGAATAAGTGAAGTAATAACAATAACAACATTTAATTGTGGGGTGCAATCACATACTTTAACATTATTATTATTATTATTATTAATATTTGTACATACTCATAAACTGTGTGATATACTTAAAAAATTTATAGTTCAAATGCATATTTTCTTTCATCCTTCCAGGACGTGTTCAAGTAGAATGAGGGAATGAGATAAGAGTATATTCCCAATTCTAATATAAGCATGATAGTACTCGGCAGATCTCAGTTAAATTGCTATTAAAATAATCATAGCTTGTGTCTTAAAAATATATGTTCAGACAAAATGCATCAGCCAAATCCGATGATAATGTGTATGATAACAAAATAGAATTCTGCTGCTATTGCCATTAAAGGAGAAAATTATTAACGACATATCACTGACCGAACTGTAGTGAGACGCCATTTATGAAGACGCGTGTGAAAATAGTGTTTTATTAATATACAAATTATGTCAATCCATTCATTCATTGTTCATACGGGCCATAGGACCTACTGAGAAAGCTAATCTTTTCTTCTATGGTTTACGAGCAGTGAAGAGCATCTAACGCAATGCTGTATAATAAGAGAACACTCTATAACCTTTTAATTGTACCAGCCAGGTGTCCTTTGCATTTACAAACCGATTCTGATAAACTATTCCCTGTCTGTCCCCTTAAGTATGGAGGTGGTGGCACTAGTGACGCCATTCAGTGCATCAGTAGGGCAAGTATACATCGAGGGCAAAACACGTAGCCACACAGCCTCTGCCCTGAATAGCCAGCAAGTTTCTCTGTCTCACTTGCTTTGTATTACGCAAATTCTCCAATCCATAGAGATAATTAAAACAGATATTTGAGAGATCCTTATACTCTTTCTGCTTCCGGCTTAGTGTAAATACCAGTGGTATGGATAGGGTTTGAATACATGACAATCTATAAACTTTAATTACTGCTCATGACGACGACACTGATGACTGTTTACAGTGATGAAGTCAAAGTGAAGTGAGATGTGTTTCTGAGGGATACAGATCCCTCACTGGAATTTCCAGGATAAACTCCTTTGTTATTTTCTGTATTATATTGTACAGTACAACCCCTGTTGTTTATTGTGACTAACATAGCTGCCCTTGACTTGTACCATTTATTTATTTTTTAGGAATAGCGTGACCCGGTCAACGACGAAATCTAGTTCAGATATGTTACCTATAAAAATAGTGCAAAGGTTTAGTTATATCTGAGTCTTGGAAATGTAACATGTGTTTGTACTTTTATGTACTTGAATGCACACTGTACACACACGTGACTGTACTGCTTTCATGTGTGCATATGTGCATTTACTTCAGTTCGAGGTGTAGATACAGTAAGGTGCACAATTGAACATGAGATAATTATATCTGTATAGCTTGTATTGTGTATATCTGTATTGTGGTGGTAATATTGGCTAAGGTGAACAAGACAGGTATATTTTTGTGCCCTGCCTTGCCCTGCCTTGCCCTGCCCTGATTTAACGTGTTTTGTTGAACTCATCTTTGCTCTGCCCTGCCCTACCATCCCCTATAAAGCCCTACCTTGCTATATCCCGTCCAGCTATACCCTATCCTGTTATACCCTGCCCCACCCTGCTCTTCTCTCTGCCCTGACTTGTCCTGCCATACCAGATTACTGAAGGTGGAAATGTGAGAGTCAGGAGGAGGACAGGAGGGTCAGGAGGGATGTTGTGGAGGCCTGTCACTCAGATTACCACACTCTCCATTGCATATATAAGATAAGTCTAGGTACCGGTATTTACAGATCTTATTATTATTTTCTCTCTCTATGACGAAGGAGGAGGGATGGAGGGTGATGCTTTTATTGATGAGGTGAGGCGAGTGTTTACACAATCTTCACATATACTGCCTGAATGTTTAAATGCTTCTCATACACACAGAGCAACATTTCATAACCACGGCTGAAAACTTTAGCCGAATGAAACCTGGTGTGTATAATGGAGTGTGTCGCGACGCTCACAGGGACCCAAACCCCATCATTCTCTTCTGTTCCCTTGTTTTTTTGGCTTCGACCTTCAGTTGGGTACCTTTTAAATCGATATGTTTGTAAGGGAATGTTGACATCACTAAACCTCGATAAAGTAAAACAATAGTAGAATTACAGTTTCACCCATATACTCAATCTACCCATATAAAGGGAACCATAGCATAACAAAACTGAAACTATTACTGGTTCCTGAATATGGTAGTATTGGTGACGTCATGACTTGTGGTAGGAACTAATAGGAGTAACGGCACCAGGTGGTTGCAAAAGAAAGTTCTTATAATTTGTAGGAGAAATGAGTGACATTAAAGCCGGTGGGAGGAGCCAACAAGAGTGACGTCAAAGAGAGGGTCGCTTAGTGATGCCAACTTGTCTCTTGTTAGAAGGTCAAGAGTGTATGTAGTATTTCGATATTCTACGATCTTTGGGTTGGGAAAGAAAATGCTTAGTAATGGCTTTTGTGCACACGATACTATCATTATCAATTTTAAAGCTCCAATAAAAAATACTCCCAGATTAAGGAAATATTTTATACTCGAATGTTGACACAACGCTTGACTGGCAACCTAGAGTCGCGAGGGAGCCACAGACGACACGCCGGAGGATTGCCGGGCGACCAGGCAGTGTTAGCGGGTTGGTGACTTGGGGTTGTGTAGATACAGACAGCGTGGTGGACCGTCTTGGTGCCTCCCGTCGGTGGTCGAGCGTCTGGTTGTACTCAGAGGCCCCGACCCCTAAATCATACTATCCCTTGTCTGAGTGATTCCAGAGACGAGTAATTGGGGTCGTGTTTATGGCATACCCAGATACTCTACAACACCTGGAATCTGGCTGGATAAAGCAAAATTGTTGAGCTGTAAGATACCGGCCTTGCTCACTGGTCGAACGTTCGGGTCTGTGTAGGAATACTGCCCACCCTGGACCTGCAAGTGATTAGAAGAGGGAATATATTTTCTTCTGAACTGAAGGAACATGGCGAGTGAGGTAAATAAGTTGTTTTTCTCACTACACAAGTTGTAATTGACCCCCAGTGTACAGTTAGGAGGAGTTAATGTGGCCAAGACTTTACTTACTGTACATCACCGGTCCCTTTCATTAATTTAATGGGGTAATCTCTTGTGGACGAACTGGAGAGCTACTGCTTCCTCCTAACTATGCAACAAAACAGATTTACCCTACTCGTGGCCTGGGGTAGTTTGTTTCCTGGTGTAGTTTGGAGGAGTGTGTAGCCCTCCAGTTCGTCTACAAAAGAATACCAGCTTAAACGAACCAGAACTGGGTAAATTTATCTAAGGGTATAATTTGTTTTGGGTGAATTGGAGGGCTTGTGATTCCCCCAAACTATACCATGAAACAAACCTCTTCAGTATATGAGTAGGGAACCTGTTTTGCAGCACTGTATGGAGGAACCGGTTCGCCTTCAGTTCACCACCATGATGTAGCGTGGGCAGAAAGCGCACTCGTTTTTCTCCGTCCATTGTTCTCAGTCGAGATACATTTATAAGTGTTCTAAATTCCTCTGACAACAAGCTGGAGGAAGAAGGAAGTCTTAGTTTGACCGGGGAGAAATGAAAATTAACGAGTATGATATCCGCCTCAAGGGGAATAGAAAGGCAGTGATCAATTGTATGTACCGTTCAATCAGAGACAAAACATTACTACCATCGCAACTCCTGGCCTTCATGACCTTACGACTACACAATTTTCATACCTTGGAAGGGAGAAATCAAATGCCTGTCAACATTACATAAACATAGAGTGGTGTAGAGTGGATGCAGCTCTGTGAAAACATTATAGTTACCTCCACCCAGGAAGTCAGAGAGATTGTTTTTGCCTCAGTTTTTCAGTCTGTCTGTCTGTCTGTCTGTCTGTAAACAAAATATTATTATCCTATAGTAGTTAGGAATAAGGATGAAGTATGTATGGATAACTGCCTGTAGATATTCACGAATGTTTCTTGTCAATTTTGTATGGAAAAGGGGGCCTATTTTGTATGGAAAAGGGGAGGTGAGGGGGATGTTCAGCCTTGGAGGAGGTTTGCAGTCTCCGAGCGCCCTTCTATTTCCAATATGTACTTATCGTCTAATTATTGATAGGTGGACTGGTTTAGCGTGTGTGTAGTAGTACCTTGCCACCAGACACGAGCAAAGAGTCCGCCCCTTCGTACCGTTAAACTTTACCACGTTAGGCCAAGGTTGGTTGGTGAGGCGGACTGACTGGTGGGGGTTATTTGCCCGAGCTGTGCCTGATATTTGGATAATGTTCAGGTATGTACGTTGAGGTGGAAATGTCAGGGACTCGTGGGTGTATGTTCAGTGTTGCAGGGCAGGATAAATCTGTAGAAGGGATCCGTGTCTTTAATTATTACTCATATATATTTATAAATGTCAAAACACACACATTACAGTACAAGATTTTTAGTACAGTATAATAGGTGTTTCTATGAATGTAATGGTAAAGTTTTTAATTAATCATGCGTCAGTTATACTGGTGCCCCGAGTTGTCATAGGGGAGGTTTACATAGAGTATAATAATGTTGGTAAGGGGTTGATGGCACCACATGATGACCCCCTGCCCCCCTCCCCCTCATCTGATTCATATAATTATCATCAAAAACGTCTAGCCACGGTTGAGAGAGAGAGAGAGAGAGAGAGAGAGAGAGAGAGGGATTTTTACTGATGTCTTGATGGTGTTGTGACGGGCATAATAGTGTAGGTGAAATTAGGAAATGAATATAACACGACTTTTTTTTTCTTTTACTTGGCTTGCGATACATACATGTGAAGAAGTACAGGCTACTCATTCCTCCAAAATGTGCCACAAAACAGCTCCTACATCGAAATAGTATGTTTCATGATATACTTTGGAGGTATCTGGCCGCCTCCTCTAGTTCTTCGACATCACTGGTCCCAATAACTTAGATTTCACTTCGCGTCCTTTTATTTTTTATATATATTTTTTTAGTGTTTCAAGATTCCAGATTTATGTTTCACCTTGAATGGCAAACCAATTAAGGGAAGAAACAAGGGAGCGGCTCTCTGTGATCCATTAAATATCCATTGGGATGAGATCTGTACCAAATCCAATAAGACTATGTTATTGGTCTTGATCTGTACAGGACCATCGGGTGGGTGTGTGAGGTGAAGGGGAATTAATGTGGTATTCTGGAGTCGTGTTGTCGCGAGAAATTAAATCAGTCGATCCATGACAGGCATATATTATTTGACACAAAACCAATATCACAGTTCTTTAGGCGTAAAAGATGTACCGATATTGACTTGAAGTGAAAGTAAATTCGCTGAACTATGTAACAATATATCGGTGTTGTTTTTTCCCTCCGAGGAATTTCCGGCACAGGCGAACACAGAATTATTGTGATTTCACATAAAAGAAAACAAACTTTACCAAAGCCCGGGGTTTTACCAAACGTTGCCACACATTTAATAGTGCAATCTAGGCATCTCTGTACATTTTTTTTTTCATCATGTAGTATCGTGGTCAAAATAAATACATTCATCTTCTGTTCATTATATCTATCACGTCCTTTTATGTCACAACAACCAATTCCCTCATCTCCCCCAGCTATCATTATCCTCCCATCTATTCCCCTATTCCATTCCACTGTAGCGAGTGAGGTAGAAAATACGGCGGGTCAGAGAGGACGAATGTTGTTATATTTTTTTCTCTGGACCCGTTGTGATGAAACTAACCTGTCGTGTTGTGTGTATTTCCCCAGGACTCTAGCCTCACAAGGGACCTACCTACCTACCTACCTACCTACCTACAGGGTCGAGAGAACATGGAAAGGAAGAGTGATGATATATCTTAATTCAATTTTGCTATATATAATTATAATGTTCTCTGGACCCGTTGTGATGAAACTAACCTGTCATAATTATTGTGTTGTGTGTATTTCCTCAAGGCCCCCAGCTTCACGGGAAACCTACAGGATCCCGGGAACATGGAGTGCGTTCACGGTTACATCCCCACCGTGTCACAATACATGGAAGGTGAGGCACTGAGTGGGCGTATGAAAAAAGTCAATAGAGGAAGGTGAGTGAGTGAGTGAGTGAGTTGGTCTTTGAGGAGGGGACGAGAAAGTGTATGGAAGGCAGCAGAGTAGATGAAAGTGAGTGAGTGAGTGAGTGAGTGAGTTGGTCTTTGAGGAGGGGACGAGAAAGTGTAATGGAAGGCAGCAGAGTAGATGAAAGTTAGTGAGTGAGTGAGTGAGTGAGTTGGTGTACTAGGAGGGGACTAGAGAAAGTGTATGAAAGGAGTCAGAGTAGAGAAGGTGAGTGAGTGAGTGAGGGAGGGTGAGGCCTGGATGAGTGGGAGTGTATATATATAGGAGTTTATTGGATGAGAGGGTGTTGAGTGCATGAAAGAGGGTGTTGGAAGGGAGACAGAGTGCACACGCAACACCAAGGGCATTTATACACACACACACACACACACCATCAAGGATATATAAACATATACACACACTCAACATCGAGGATAGTTAAACATACATACACACACACACAACATCAAGGATACTTAAACACACACACAACACGACACACACACACACAAACACACACAGCACACACACAACATCAAGGATATTTACACATACACACACTCAACATCAAGGATAGTTTAACATACATAACACACACACACACACACAGCACACACACACACAACATCAAGGATATTTACACACACACACACACACAGCACACACACACACACACGCAGCATCAAGGATATACACACACTCAACATATACACACATTCAACATCAAGAATAGTTAAACATACACACACACACACATCATCAAATATATTTAAACACACACACACACACACACACACACACACACAACACAACATCAAAAGATATTTAAACACACACACACACACACACAACATCAAAGACATTTAAACACACACACACACACACACACATCAATGACATTTACACACTCACACATAACATCAAGGACATTTACACACATACATGCACACACACACACAACATCAAGGACATTTACACACACACACACACACACACACACACACACACACACACTCAGAGTTGGTGAGCACGTGTCCAGTACGTGATCAAGACCAGGTGAAACGAAACACACACACACACACACACACACACAACACACACAGCATCAAGGATATTTAAACACGCACGATACAATCTACAGCCTAGCCTGCCTAAGGGGACGAAGGCTGACCAACCCACCTACACCATTACATACACAGAACACCTTGTCAGTACCTAGTTTTTTCTCACTCAGTTTGGACCCCGAGTCAGGCACCATCCACCTCCAGCTATACAGTCCACATTCAGCTTTATATTTACTATTTTTTTTTTTCACTACTAGTCCTGGATCTTTTACTATATTATTCTTTTCTGTCTTGTTCTCCGAAGCTATTGTGTTTTCTTAGAAGTGCATGGTGTGTGTTGTCTTTTGTTTTGCTTTGATTTCTCCTTTCATTCAGTGATTATAAATATAAGTGTTAGCCATTATTATTATTATTATTATTATTATTATTATTACTATTATTATTATCTATCATTATTATTATTATTATTATTATTATTATTATTATTATTATTATTATTATTATTATTATTATTATTATTATTATTATTGTTATTGTTATTATTATTATCATTATTATTATTATTGTTATTATTATTATTATTGTTATTAATATTATTATTATTTTTCTACTCTACATTTCCCTCTAACTCGACCAAACGCCTTATGTAAGGGGAGATTTTCTTGATGGTAAATTAGAAGGCTACTGATTCCTACTAACTATACAGAAAACAGACGACCCTCAATGGTACTACACTACACTATAAATAATATGAGATCTGTTCCCTGGAGTAGTTTTTCAGGGATCAGAAACCTTCCAATTCACTAACCCTTAATCCCAAACCCCTAATATTCACCCATTTTTTTTTTTTTTTTATAATTTACACCCACGGTTGTTCTTAATCCGGTTCTGTTTCCTGGCATGTTTTGGAGGATTACGAATCGTTCTAATGTAGCCAAAAGTGTATTATCCTCATAAGGGGGAAGTTCAATGTTTGCTAAATCTGGAGCAACTGATTCCTCAAAATTATTCCAAGCAACAGAACAGAACACCATTATTTTTGTTCATCTGGTCCTGTTTCCTCTAGCATACTTTGGAGGAATCATGGCTTTCCAATGTAACAAAAGGGAAATACCCCCTTTAACGGCTCAGAGGCTGGGTACGAATGCAAAAGTTGTGTGCATACATAGAGGAGTTACTGATAGAATAAATGTATAATATATAATAATAATAATAATAATAATAATAATAATAATAATAATAATAATGATAATAATGATGATGATGATGATGATGATGATGATGATGATGATGATAACAATAATAATAATAATAATAATAATAATAATAATAATAATAATAATAATAATAATAATAATAATAATAATAATAATAACTAATAATAATAATAATAATAATAATAATGATAATAATAATAATAATAACATAGCAAACCTGTATGGTAGGGAGAAAACGTAATTATTTTAGAAAGGAGGTATTAATGGACACCTCCTTGACACACATTTTAATTAAGCGACCCTAGGCATGATGTAGTCAGAAAATTGGAGATATATGAGTCCTTCAAATATTGCCACGAAACACACACACACACACACCTATATGGAAGGAGCTTGTTATGTGGCATGGTCAGGAGGAATCACAAGACACCAATTTTCATACACAATCACAGGGTCCTTAATTAATCAAACCAGAGTCATAGCAGCAAATTTTTCACTGTCATCTAACCTAACTCAACGGGACTGTTACTGTTATTGTTACTGTTGCTGTTACTGTTACTGTTGGTGGAGAATTAAGGACTTTATTGACTGATTCCTCTACGTTACGTCAATTGTAACTTCTGTATTGACTGCATTGGTTTTTTCTGTCTACCTCTCTACTTCTTCTCTCTCTCTCTCTCTCTCTCTCTCTCTCTCGTCTCTCTCTCCTCTCTCTCTATCTCTCTCTCTCTCTCTCTCTCTCTCTAACACACAAGTCCATCCCTCCTCCACCCCTCTCATGGACCCATCTCTCTCTATCTCTCTCCCTCCCTCAACATTCCACCCTTCCCTCTGTCTCTCCCTCCCTTCCTCACCATGCAATCCACCCCTCACTCCCTCCCTCCTCACCATGCAATCCACCCCTCCCTAGACTACACCATCCCTCTCTCCCTCCCTCACCATCTCCCTCTCATCCTCACTTCCTCCCTCACCATGCAATCCACCCCTCCCTACACTACACCATCCTCTCTCCCTCCTCACCATGCAATCCACCCCTCCCTACACTACACCATCCCTCTCTCCCTCCCTCACCATCTCCCTCTGTTTAGGTCCCTCACTCACCATCTCCCTCCCGTCCCTTCCTCCCTGCAACCACCTCTCCCTAGCTCCCTCCCTCACCATCTCCCTCTCTCCCTCACTCCCTTCCTCACCATGCAATCCACCCCCTCCCTACACTACACCATCCCTCCTCTCCCTCCCTCACCATCTCCCTCCTCTCCTTCCCTCACCATCTCGTCTCCATCCCTCCTTCACCATCTCTCTCTCACCTTTACACCACAGGTCTGGGTAAATACGGGACAGCCATCACAGCAGTGGTTCGCTCATCACGGTGGTACTTGTGGTGTTCTACGTGGAGCATATTCTCTTCACCTATAGGAACTGCCACTCGGTTTTCCGTAGGCACATCAACTGGATTGCTTGCTTCTATCCGGTGAGTTGGTTGATGCAGCATGGATATATTATTTGGTTTATTGTGTAGTTCTTATTTTATTTATTCATTTACTTAATACTATTTATTCATTTATTGCTCTTGTTTAATTGTTTCATTTCTTTTGTTTATTGATTGATTTATATTTATTCATGATTTAAGTTTTTTTTTTTTTTTTTTTTTTATGTATGGAAAAGTTTTTTTTTTTTTTTTTTTTTTATGTATGGAAAGGTGTAAATAGAGAAGTCCTTTTGAATTGAATGTACCAAAATCCAGGTCATACGTATTTTGCAACACACACACACACACACACACACACACACACACACACACACACACAGAGAGAGAGAGAGAGAGATAGAGAGAGAGAGAGGCAGAGAGAGAGAGAGAGGCAGGCGTGGGTCAACCAACTATAATTATCCTTCCCCCAACCCCCGAAGCTGAACTAACTAACCAACCCAGCACAGCCACACCTTTATAAATACAAGGATAAAACACGTCATCACCACCAGTATTGTTAACCTTCACCCATGCACCCTTTGCTCTCCTTCATCCACAATTGTCTTCACTCTTTAATTAAGGGACCCTGTGATGTAGTAAAAAATTGGAGGTAAACGAGTCCTTCAAATATTGCCACGAAACACACACACACACCTATATGGAAGGAGCTTGTTTCGTGGCATAGTCAGGTGGAATCAGAAGCCTCCAATTTTCATATACGCTCACAGGGTCCTTTTAAGTAACCTTAGAATTTTGGTATGGTTAATCAGAGGCTGCTTATTCCTCCAAACTGTGTCTGAGTATTATATATGTGTCAGTCTGATTGTGTGTATGTTAGTTATGCCTCCTTCTCTCTGCCTATTTGTCTGCCTGTCTGTCTGCCGGAGTATTTATTTATATGGTAATCTGCATGTCTGTGTTTCTCTTTGTCAGTCTGTGTTGTAATACGAGTATATAAATTTGCATGCATACTTGTCTTTGCATTTATCTAATTTCCATGTGTTCTTCCCTGCCCTGCCCTGCCCTGTTCTTCCTTGTCCTTCCCTGCCCTGCCCTGCTCTGCCCTGTCCTTCCCTGCCCTGCATGTCCTTCTCTGCCCTAACTTTCCCTGCCCTGCCCTGCCCTGCCCTGTCCTGCCTTGCTCTTTCCTGTCCTGTCCTGCCCTGTCCTTCTCTGTTCTTCCTGCCCTGTCCTGTCCTGTCCTGCCATACCCTGCCCTGCCCACCTGGTCTCCTACAGTTGGGGGCCTTCATGTCTCTTCTGGCTCTGTTGGTGCCTCGCTCTTATGACATTTGCACCGCGTCAAACTTGTGTGAGTATGATGAATGGAGCTTATAATCATAGTAATAGTAATAGTAATCAATAGTAATAGTAATCAATAGTAATAGTAATAGTAATCAATAGTAATAGTAATAGTAACTTATAAACATTAATTATTATAGGAGAATCCATTTGCAGTTAAAATTTGAGTTCGTTGATTATTATAGCAGTTAAAATTTGAGTTGGTTGATTATTATAGCAGTTAAAATTTGAGTTGGTTGATTATTATAGCAGTTAAAATTAAAAGAGTTGGGTTGATCGTTTTGTATTCGTGTCCTTTGTGATGCTTAGGGAATTCTGTATCAGTCCCTTTGCTCTCGGTATAATAATTTCACCCTACAGTATAATTATCAGATAATTTTATAAGCATGTCAGATCTCGATATGTGAATTTTTTTTTATTTATTTATTTATTTATTTATTTATTTATTTATCTTTATTTCTTTATTATTTCTTTATTTACCTTTAGTAACGTTGCCGCTAAAAAAGCCATGAAGTTATTTGATACATGGTGGGAAATTAATATGAGTAACTCGCCTAAATATACGTAAACAATAATATTTTTGCAGTAATATCATAAAAGAGAACAAAGACACAACATTGATAATTAATAATATGAAGTAACAATAATAAATATATTGTACAGTGGGTGGGAAAACATCAGCAACATCACGCACCCACCCACCACCCACCCACACCTACCCACCCAGCCCCACGACACCCACAGACACGAGCCCCTGAACACCCACGGTACATAAACATATACACATATACACATACAAACACATGCATATACGCACAAATACACACTTTATTTATATGCGGAAAAATTTGTGTAGTTATCCCTTTTCTATTACGTTTTCTTCAAGTTTATTGATTTAGAGAAAATGTGCACGTTAGAAGGGTAACATATTTTCTTTCAGATTTTCGGGTTGGGTGCGAGGGAAGGGAGTCCATATCAACTAGTTTGAAAAGTTATATCCACATCAGCACATTCGCATTATCAGACATCCATTAATATCACTACTCCATATCTACTATTCCATATCACTACTCACGAATAGGCAACCTCCCCAGTCTCCCTACTTGTCGTAAAAGGCGACTATAAAATGGGGCTTCCACTTCTCCAACAGTACTTTATTTTGATCATCTATTACCTTTTGTGCTTAATGCCCCACCTCTCAATCTCCCTTCTTCCTCGGATTGCCATAAATATAACCTCTTCTATTGCAGCACCTAATACGAATCAATCAATCAACCAACCAATCAATCCATCCCTAATTTTTACCTTCCTTCCTTCCTTCCTTCCTCCTCCTCGTGGTGGTACAGATTCTTCTCCCTGGGCATCAGTCACTTACGGACCTGACAGTGACAATGTTTGGGTGTGAGAAGGCTATGTTGGCTAAGCTGACTGAGACCAGGTTTACTCTACACGTGGGACTCCTGAGATGGTGTCCCTTCATCCCCTCACCTAGAGTTACCAAGTGAGTCTATTATGGGTCAGGGGGAAAAATGGAAGGTTGGCAGGTAGTGAGATGGGTCAGGGTGGGGAATGGTAGGTGGGAGGGAGGGTCAGGGTGGGGAAATGTAAGGTTGGGAGGGTCAGGGTGGGGAAATACAAGGTTGGCAGGTAGTGAGATGGGTCAGGGTGGGGAAAATGGAAGGTTAGGAAGGTCAGGTGGGGAAATGGAAGGTTGGGAAGGTCAAGGTGGGGAAATGGAAGGTTGGAAGGTCAGGGTGGGGAAATGGAAGGTTGGCAGGGTCAGGGTGGGGAATCGAAGGCTAGGAGGGTCAGGGTGGGGAATGGAATGTTGGGAGGGTCAGAGTAGGTAAATGGAAGGTTGAGAGGTCAGGGTGGAAAATGGAAGGTTGGGAGGGTCAGCGTGGAAAATGGAAGGTTAGGAGGGTCAGAGTGGAAAATGGAAGGTTAGGAGGGTCAGGGTGGAAAATGGAAGGTTAGGAGGGTCAGGGTGGAGTACACATACATGTAGGAATTTTTCAAGCCAGTATTAATTAATATAAAAGGGTATTTTCTTTTCTTTTCATAAGCCTTTTGGTATTAGGGTTTTTTTCAGATTAATCCAAAGTCACGTCTAAACCCAAACGATATTAATTTCCTACCCACAAAAAAGATTACATAAATATATGAAATGAATGAAAGGATACTAATGATTTTGTTTTGTTTTTCTACAAGGATTCGCCTGAGGTTGGTCAAGTGGTCGTTGTGGCAGCTTCCCTACACACAGTGCCTCTTCTACTTCTTCCAAATCTACTGGACCACGGCTGAGACAGACAACTACGGCAGAGTAAGTATAAAATAAGACGGTGATGGTCATGTTAGAAACTCTCTTGAGGAAGGACCCTGTGATCGTGTATGAGATCTGGTGGTGGCTTCTGATTCCTCCTGACAATGCCACGAAACAATCTCTTTCCATAATTATAGTGTAGGTGGTGTTTCGTGGTAATATTATTTGGAAGGACTCATTTACCTCCATTTTTCAGACTACATCACAGGGTACCATAATTAAGGGATCTGTGACATAAATCATTTGTAGGCTATTAATTATTGCAAGCTGTGTCATTATTATTATTATTATTATTTTTTTTTTATTTATTTTTTTTTTTTGACACAGTTGTCGAAATCAGTAGCCTTCATATTCCGGTTATTGTTATTGTTGATATTGTTTTTGTCGTCGTTGTTGCTGTTGTTGTTGTTGTTGTTGTTGTTGTTGTTGTTGTAGTTGTAGTTGTGTTATTTTTCTTTGTGGCACAATATGACGAAATCAAAAAGCCTTCAGCTCCTTCCTCTCTATTCCATATTTTTCTTCGTGACCCAGATCGAAGTCCAAAGCATAAACTCCCAATGTCCCCCCTCTCTCTCCCTTTCATGCAGTTCTCACTGAACTACGCCTACCTTGTGTTGGATGTGGTGGATGCTGTCTCCTTCCTCATGGCTATGTACGCCTTTGCTGTCCTCGCTAAACTCGTCGGGGATCAACTGCATAACTTCAATTACAAGGTGAGGCGGTTCTCTCTCTCTCTCTCTCTCTCTCTCTCTCTCTCTCTCCTCTCTCTCTCTCTCTCTCTCTCTCTCTCTCTCTCTCTCTCTCTCTCTCTCTCTCTCTCTCTCTCTCTCTCTCTCTCTCTCTCTCTCTCTCTCTCTCTCTCCCTCTCTCCTCTCTCTCCTCTCTCTCTCTCTAGTAGTAATAATAATAGTAATGCTAATAATACAAATAATATGTGGTATGCAAATCACTGAAATGTTGTCTTATCAATACATCAACGAATCTCTGTGTGACCTTGTGTGTGTATGTGTATGTGTTGTGTGTCCTCAGCGCAAGTCTGCCACGATGCTGTTGGTGTTGGTGATACTGAAGGTGCCACAGCTGGTCATAAGGATACTCGGCAACTATGATTTCTTTCCCTTGTCTCCCTCCCTACATCAACTCCATGGTCTACTTCCATAGTAAGTTTTATAAGTTTGTTGGAATACATTTTTGTCAGTGTCACTCTCGAACATGACTGAACTTTTGCTTACGGATATCTTTTATGATGATGGATACTGAGTACACTCGTGATAAGTAATTTCTGACCAGAGACGAACGAACGGCTGGCACCAAACATACCCAGCATTCGAACTCAGCCTCTATTGGTGTACTGGGTGGGGAAATGAGGTATAGCAGGCGATTCGAAGCTTTCTGTTCCTCACACTCTGGTCAGAAATTATGTATCACGAGTATACAAGTGCATGAGTTGGCCTAAAGACCTTGTGATCGTGTATGAGAGAGTTGGTGGCTTCTGATTCCTCCTGAGTATGCCACGAAACAAGCTTCTTCCATATAGGTCATGTTTTGTGGCAATTTTCTGACTATATAACGGGCTTCCCAAAATAACTGCTTTAGGACCCCAGTTATATAGTCAGAAAATTGGAGGTTAGCGAGTCCTTCAAACATTGCCACAAAACATCACCTATATGGAAGAAGCTTGTTTCGTGGCATAGTCAGGAGGAATCAGAAGCCACCAACTCTCATACACGATCACAGAGTCTTTAGTAGTTAGAGATGGTAGGCTGGAACAGAGCTTCGTAGACCTTTGTAACTCAAATGTTGTGTATATATTATATTTGTTCTCTTCCCGTGAAGCCATGATTATGACCTTTCTATTGCGGTGCAATATCAATCAATCAATCATTCAATCAAACAATCAGTCAATCAATCAATTAATCAGTCAGTCAGTTAGTCAGTGGGTCGGTCAGTCAGTCAGTCAGTCAATCAATCAATCAATCAATCAATCTTCCCGTGACAGCTGTGGTGAGTCTGATCCACCTGGTGTTGGTGACCATCTTTGGGGGTCTGGAATACTGGCAGTACCACACCCAGGAGTTCCTCTACCCAACCTCTGACAAGCACCACACTCACTCCCACGAGCTGATCATCCACGGCGACACCTGCGTCTGCATCATCTCGGAAATGAACCTGGGCTCACACGGCAAAGAACAGCGGAGGGGCAGCGACTTGTTCCGGCGGGGCAGTGCCAACCTCCCACCCATCGTCCTCGAGAATAAGATGGCCCTTGAACCCCCAGAGAAGTATGGTAACACCCTGGCTCCTCCTCCCACTACAGACGGCGTGGTCACCTATGATATCCGGAAAACCACTGAGGAGAACACGCCGGCTTGATCACGCTCGGGTTAGATTAGGACGGGACGTGTAGGCGAGATTATCCGCGTAGTGTTTGCTTGCGATGGTATGGTACTGGTACGATGACTCCATAGACAATACAACGGAGCCATGGTACCGGCACCAAACTATCGTCAACACCAACACCAACACCAACACCACCACGCGGATATTCTTGTTTACAATAGACCCCAGGAGTTGCCTTCATGAGCCATCTGGGATAGACTGTATACTGTAGCTTCTTCAGTATTATAATGTCCTTAAGGGGATAGTATATACTTATGTTATATCAGAGCTCCTTGATTCCTCCAAAGCATGCCAGGAAACAAGACGAGAGTAACAAGAATATTGGTGGCATGCCTGTTGCTTGGAATAGCTTGGAGGAAACAGTTGCTCCAGATTTACCAACACTGTACTTCCTCCCTATAGGACCCTGTGATATAGCCAGAAAACTGGAGGTACACGAGTCCTTCATATATTGCCACGAAACACACACACCCATAAGGAAGAAGCTTGTTTCGTGGTATAGTCAGGAGGAATCAGAAGCCTCCATTTCTCATACACGATCACAGGGTCCTTAACGTTCACTTTAGCGGGTATCACATGAGAAACCTTTCCTACGTCCTCAGGTACAGTACTGTACATTCCTTCATCCTCCGTTTTGCCATCAGGGTTTTGCTAGACACTCCCAAATCCGGACGAGGCAAGTCTGACCTGAGAACGTAGGATGGAGAAAACAAAAGGAGACACGGCAAACAAAAAAAACATGCATTACGTGTAAATTTGTTGCTCATTATCTCATACATTTATCTTCATACGATACTCACAGGGATGTAAATAATTGGTTAAAATTTTACTGAGGGACACCATGATGTAGTCAGGAAATTGGAGGTAAATGCATCCTTCAAATATTCCCATGAAACATCTCCTATATATGGAAGGAGCTTGTTTCGTGGCATAATCAAGAGGAACCAGAAGCCTTCAATTCTCAAACACGATCACAGGGTCCTTAAAGCCATCGACAGTTCATCAATACAACAACAACAACTTCATCATGTTTATAAAGAGGTTTGATGGCTACAGAGAGTTTGTCTATAAAATTCATATCACAGTGTATCATCACCTTCACACACACACACACACACTCCTGTTGAACTCTGTATATGTCTCTGTATCCCAACAAAAATATTATCAAGTCGTGGCCAATTAATCATTCTTTTTCTCTTCCAAACCTGCACCAAAGCCAAAATAATCTAACATCATAACAATACGGGCAACCATTATTACGGTGCTCCGAAATTCATTCCAGCAACTTCATAATCCCAGAGGTGTGTGTGTGTGTGTGTGTGTGTTTGTGTCTTTTTTTCCAGCAAGTTCATAATCCCAAGTGTGTGTGTGTGTGTGTGTTTTATTCCAGCAAATTCATAATCCTGAAAGTGTGTGTGTGTGTGTGTGTGTGTGTGTGTGTGTGTGTGTGTGTGTGTGTGTGTGTGTGTGTGTGTGTGTGTGTGTGTGCGCGTGTGTGTGTGTGTAAAAACGACACTATATTGTCCACGACTGAAAAAAAAAATTCACTAAAGTTGGACAGATCTACGATTGGGAATTTATTCTGCTTTACCCTTTCTGCAATTTTGACCCATTGCAATGAAGGAACTTTGACCCTGAAACAGCTTAGGTGGAGTTATAAAGTAAACACTTGCATAAATTCATAATACTACAGGAATAGAGGGAAATCCTTCTCAGTATCGACCACACATCCCCATGCCAGCAGCAACTTCAAGGTCACAGAAGAGGTGGAATATGTACCAACGTGTCTGTTATTATATGACAAACAATGAAATGTTATCTGTGTCTGAGGGACTGAATTAAGACGAAAAAGTGTTGATGAAAGGTATTGTCTGTAAGAGTGCATTGCATTTATTAACTGACTACATAGAACTATAAATAAATGACTTGTATAGCTGTACATTTAACAATAATTCTGTTGTTTTTCATTTGCTGCATTCAAGGCTGCAGTCACCTTAATTATACCACGTCGGGTGATGTAAAAATAAAATGTATAATACTTAGGACGAAAATTATAAACAATCCTGTTCTCATTTATTTTCGTCCGTACAAGTATCCCGTTCATAAATATACCCTGTATATATTTCGAGAATATTAAGGGAATATTCTTTTGTTGGTGAATTGGAAGGTTTGTGATTCCTCCAAACTATGCCACGAAACTGATCCTCTATTAGTATTACCATTGAAGGCGTCTGTTTTCTAACATAGATAGGAGGAATCAGTAGCCTTCCATTTTGCCAACAAGAGAATCTCCCCTTTAATAATCATCATATCCCGCCACTACTTTGCCAGATTTTTTCTCTTCTTTTTCTGTCCTCTTATTGCTGGGGTGATATGGGCAAAACATTAAGGATTTGGGCGCCCCTTAGGCCCCAGCAACTCCATTTCGATGTTTAAATTGTCTGTCCTTTCTTTCTATCTCCTCTGTGCTTCCTGTCCCACCAGTTTATCACCATCTTTATCATCGTCTTACAGGGTCTTTTAGGCCTAAAGCGGTATTCCTTCATCCTCAAATTTTTATAGGCACTAAAATAATTTAATTAATATCCTTAGATACGCTTGGCTCTTATTGAAGCATCTCAGGCAAAAATACTTCGAATCAATTAACTCCAACATGCCAAACAAAATTAATGCCGTCAGCTCCGAATGCCGAAGCTCCGGATAATTGACCAATCTCTCTTTCAATACTGCCTGGGGCGTCTGCCTGTCTGGTCACTGGTAACTCAGGTAGAGAGAGGAGAACACTCACAGACACCTCACAACACACACGTATTGTACACTCGCAATCCAAAATATGTATCCAGGCTTGCTTCAAGTAGCCTGATTGAAAATTAAGCGAGCTCAAGCATATACGAAGCAGGATAAGCGTTGTAATTGGTTCACTAGTATGTCATTTGATTCGAAACTTCAACAAGACCTGGATACACATTTTGGATTTTCTCCCATTAAATTCTCCACTATGACCTGCTCAGCCATGACGAGGTGATGAGAGGACTGTCATGGTTGCCACAGTGAATCGCAAGTGTGAGATAAGTTGATGTTTTGTAACGCTGAGAAACAATTTGGCCAAGATGATGAGGCTTTTACAGTGTGTTGGTGATGGAGTACTGTACACTCGCAATCCAAAATATGTATCCAGGCTTGCTTCGAATGTCCTGATCGAGTATTAATTTAGCAAACTCAGCAAATATGAAACAGGATAAGCGTTGTCATTGTTTCACTAGTATGTCAACTGATTCGAAACTTCAACAAGACCTGGATACATATTTTGGATTGCGAGTGTACAGTCGGCGGCAGAAGTCCTGTCGCCTCACCTGCTTCACCTAGACAAGCAGTGTTCGTGGACTCGAGAAATACGCACATTTTCTACACTTAATAATCTCGAGTCTATGAACATCGCGTGCCTCGGTGAAGCAAGTGAGGCGACAGGACTTTTGCCGCCGACTGTACAACATTCGACTACGACGTCCACAAGGAAATAAGTTAGATGCTTCAGAAAACTATACAGGTAAGCTATATTGGTTGTGGGTGACCGCCTTATGAGAACCAAAGATTTGTACAAAGAGTCTGGGAATGAACACTTGAAATTCAGCCAGTATACTGAGAGTTAATTGCTGTCTTTGGTCCGGCGCGAAGTATTGTTAATTTACTGTATGAATGTTATAAATCTAAACTTATAATATAGGGTGGGCGTTGTAAATATGATAGATTAAAGATGAAAGAAGACCGCTCAACATAGGCTTATTAGAGGAACGAACATCATACCGAGTCATTTGTGGTTCAACTCATTCACTGTTATCTGAATCACAACGCAGTCTGTTCTGTGGTTGATGCTACACAAGAAAAATGATTGAGGAAACTGACTGTATGTATATTTAGGTTAGGTGAGTTGCTGAACCCATCACCAAACCCTTCATTGGTCCACTATACCCCCATCACCAACCCCTCCATTGCCCACCCATACCCCCATCACCAACCCCTCCATTGCCCACCCATACCCCCATCACCAACCCCTCCATTGCCCACCCATACCCCCATCATCAACCCCTCCATTGGTCCCTCTATACCCCCATCACCAACCCCTCCTTTGCCCACCCATACCCACATCACCAACCCCTCCTTTGTCCACCCATACCCGAATCACCAACCCCTCCTTTGCCCACCCATACCCCCATCACCAACCCCTCCTTTGCCCACCCATACCCCCATCACCAACCCCTCCTTTGTCCACCCATACCCCCATCACCAACCCCTCCTTTGCCCACCCATACCCCCATCACCAACCCCTCCTTTGCCCACCCATACCCCCATCACCAACCCCTCCTTTGCCCACCCATGCCCCCATCACCAACCCCTCCTTTGCCCACCCATACCCCTATCACCAACCCCTCCTTTGCCCACCCATACCCACATCACCAACCCCTCCTTTGCCCACCTATACCCCCATCACCAACCCTCCTTTGTCCACCCATACCCCCATCACCAACCCCTCCTTTGCCCACCCATTCCTCTATCATCAACCCCTCCTTTGCCTCCCTATACTCCCCTCACCAACCTCCTCTTTGCCTCCCCATACCCCCTTTCACATTCACGGTTCCCGGCTTTCGCTTCACATTCTATCGTCTCACACCGAGCTTGGACGAGTGGTTGGTAACGTGGGATATCTTGCAACTCTATTTACACACATGAATCAACACAAGAACTGTTGTTGCCACGTTACCCATATCTCTCAATCAGGTGATCCAGGCGGAACTCTATTAGGGTGTACAGACAGAAAGAAACCACAATCATTTTTAACACCGCGGACACACAAGCGGTGACTGTGTGATAATAGCGACACCACGTGACCTTACATACTATTGGACGAGTCATTTGATTGGTTGACCTTGCCCGGGTTTCTGATTGCTAGAATAAAAACGTTCCGATATCAGTATGAAACGTTATGTCATATTTTTATGTATGACTATATATATTAGGAATATTAGAGATCATAAGAATTTTATGAAAAAAATAAGTTTATGAACGCTTGTAACTTTATAAAGTAAAAAAAAATAATTATTGCTTAAACAAAAAAGTTATTATCGTTCACTCTATTTAAGATAATGTCAGGTAACTCATTATTAATGCTGTACATGACAGATAAATTGCTTGGACTAATGTCAGAAGAGTTTATATAAAGGGGAAAAAATACACGTAGTGACAAAATAAAATATGAGGTCAATTTACCGACAAACGAAATAAATTAAAAAACTTTAGCGAATCAGCTAATTTTTTCACTGATAGGAACAGTCAGACGCACCAAGCATGCCATAGATAAGAGATAGCGGAAGATTACCCACAATATTATCTGTGTTCTACTTCCCCCATGTAAACTCCAAACCTCACTCATATCAGTAACTCCGTAGTGTGGTTTGAGGAATATAGGGTCGTCCCTATATATGACATCAGCAGAGGGAAGGAATGTGCTATACTAAAACATAACAGAAGAAGAAGTGGTAAAATATCGATGCAAAGTGACGTGTTTGTATGTGAAAGGTTGATTGAGGTGAACCGTTCATATGACTTCCATCTACGGTCGGAACCTGTACAAGTCGATTTTCAGCTGTGACTTGGATATTTCGTCGTCAACATGTGTCCATTCGCGAAGTACCTACACCTTCCTAACTTGACCTAAACTGCCCCATTCTGACCAAACCTACCCTATAACACCTTCACCGAACCAAAAATAACTTCAACTAACTTTGCATGACCTGACCTAACCTAGCCTAACCTAACCTAACCTAGCCTAACCTAACCTAACCTAACCTAACCTAACATATCCTAATATGTCTTCACCTAACCTAAGCTCCTTGTTCATGGATCACAAGAACGTCATATGTAACAACTCCTACATCCCCAACACGGCCGAGTACATGGAGGGTGAGTATGGAAAAATGTGGTCAAGATTTAGTGACGTTATGCTTCGTATAAACCTACTCTGAATATAAAACAGTTTGTCAAATTTCCTGTTTTTTTAAATTTCTGATTATATAATTTGGAATTTACTCGTAGAATTGGAAATTAAGATCAACAAGTTTAACTGCTTATGAGACGTGATAAGCAATTGCATACATTTCCAAGTTACCTTTGTTTATTCTACATGTCTTCATAATTCTCTCTCTCTCTCTCTCTCTCTCTCTCTCTCTCTCTCTCTCTCTCTCTCTCTCTCTGTATTGTACTGTACCATCTCTGTTTATTCCTGTCCAGCCTTGGGGCCGTACGGAGCTTCGGTGATGGTGATAGGTGGCCTCATCTCAGTGGGACTCTACGTGTTGTTCTTCGAGCAGGTCTTCTTCACTCAGACCAACGCTCACAGAATCTATCGGAGACACATCTTTTGGATAGCCTCAGTCTACCCGGTCAGTCCTTCAGTGTGATTGTGCCTTTGTATTATCGTGCGTATTGTATATAAGGCCAAGTGTTATGATAAGTATTCCAACGTATGTGAATCATTAATGTACTCGAATACAAGTACAAAATTGTGAAGTGTATGTGTGAGTGTGTGTGTGTCAGACTATGACAAATGTTTCACTGTATACATTTTCATGCACACGACTAGTTCACATTTGTGTGTGTGTATGAGAATGTGACTTACTAATGAGTGTGATTCTGTTTGACAGTTGATGGCGGCCCTGAGTGTGCTGTCTCTCTTGGTGCCTCGAGCCAATGACATTTGCACCGCCGTCAAAATTACGTAAGGGTAAACATTTCAGCTTGTGTAAATCTTGTCACACACACACACACACACACACACGCACACACACATAGAGTTTAGTTATACAGCCACTTCGATAAAGTAGATACTCACATAAATACAGCTCACTTATGTACAATTGCGATCCAGAGTTTGTATCCAGATATCTGAACTCAACTTGTGCTGTGTCTGATCATTGGCAGCAAACCTGGATATGGTTTGTATTGCAACTGTACACAATAGTCAGGTCCAGATTTTCATATTTCTGTTTAGATAAATAGTTGTAGGCATTTCGTGTTAAAGGTGGGCAGACAAGCTTTTGAAAACATTTTGGGGGTGCTGAATCCAAACAAATGTCTGCCACTCTTAATTTTCTGGTCTTGACCTTGAAAAATGAAGAGAAAGGTTCCTATTTTTCCTTAGTTTTCCCCATAACTCAGCTTCCCAAATGTGCAGTATAGACAGTATATTGCATTAAAGTATGTGTACTATTAAAATAAATGCAATTTTGATTATGTGCATAAATAATGTCTTATTTGAAAACTATCTGAAAGAATCAGATCAGAAGTTCTCCCAAATAGATCCAGATCCCATCAGTCCTACAGGCCATCTATGAAGAAGCCGACACACGCCTTGCTCTTCACTGCATTCATACAGATGCTGAGAACAGTTAAGGTTTCAGCACGTGACACTAATGTGCTTATATTATTAATTGCACATTTGAAAAGATGCAATGTACCTTACTCAGCTGTGCATGACGGCAGGAACACATATGTCAAAATATATTCCCATCCATGAAGTCCATCAGAAGCTATCTATCATTCAGCTAAAAACCATTCCATGCTATAATAGGATGTGTCAGTATGTCACAGCTTGCAGGTCATGGTAAGAAATCAGCCTGGAAAGTATTTCAAAGAGACAATCAGCTCCTGGCAGAGTTCGGTACAAATGACACAAGTGATGAAATATCAAAAGCTGCACAAGGTTCATATGCCGCTTGTAAAATCTGCCAGATGTAATAGACACTTACGACAAAGCACGTGTTATACTCTTTTGTAAAGGAATTTGTGAGGAAGCACTGCCACCGACATCTGATGCAACAACGTTCTATATTAGACGTGTACATTACCTACAAGCAACTCCTTCTATTGGTCTTGCTATGAGTTCTAATAAATCGGAGCAGCCAATTTGCACCGACCAGGAATCGAACTGCTGAATTCCACTTGCGTGTTACACATTTAAAAGTAAAGATTCCAAAACTCAAATTGGCAAACATTTTATTTTTATTCAGTACCATCAAATTGTCCTAATATGCTTCTCTGCAAACTGTTACCACGAAATGCTTATAACGATCACTTTTTATGAAATCCGGACGCGTCTACAACACTTGGACTGTGCACATACACAACCACATACACAACCACATACACAACCACATACACACCCACATACATACACATACACACAAGGCACAGTGCTACACAATGTGATTATAAAATTGTAATTCCTTGCTCTACTTTTGCAATATGAAATTATAACATTATCTTAATTATCAAAATGATTTAAGTAGTAGGATTAATAATCATATTAACGAGTTATCATTAAATAGCTATATATAACACGTATATCTGTATATATGCGTATACATATATGATTATGTATATTATGTATTATGCATAATATAAATATATGTAATAAACACTATACATATTTTGTGTGATGGTAATGTATATGTGTATATCCAACTCTTCAACACACCACACACCACACACCCAGGTGGACAGTAATTGTCTATCTGGCAAGTGGTATTGTTCCTTATCCATTATATTAAGTTAAATGTTTATTTTTGTAGCACTAAAAGAGGTGTTGACTTCTTTACAATAAGGTCTGACTGATTCACCACCACCATCCTCAACACCATCCTCTTCTTCCTCCTCCTCCAGATACATTAAGGTTTGACTGATTCACCACCACCATCCTCAACACCATCCTCTTCCTCCTCCAGATACATGTCGGTTGGAATCAGTCACTTCACAGACCTGACGTTGCTCATGTTTGGAGGTGAGGAGGTGTTGTTACAAACGATGGCTGATAGTCGTCTTAACCTACAAGTTGGTCCTTCTTGTTGCTGCTGTCTGTGTCTTCCCTCCCCGCCTGTGTCCAAGTGAGTATAGTCTCTTTGTATTCCATCTCCTTTCTCTTCTTTTCATCCTCCTCCTTCCCTCTGGGGCAGGGGGCTATAAAGACCTCCCCAATCTCCCTGATTGTCGTAAAAGGCGACTAAAAAGGAATTTAATTTCTTCAATTGTCCTTTTTCTTTTCATCTGTTATCTTTTGTGCTTACTATTCCACCTCTCAAGCATCTTCATCCTCGGGCGCCATATGACCTCGAGGTTGCGACGCCTAAAATTAATCAATCATTAATCAATCCTCCTCCTCAGTCTCCTATAAGTTCTTTCCCTTTTCCTCTTTCTCTTTATTCCATCATTCACATCTATTCCCTCTCCTCCTTCTCCTTACTCCATCTCCTGTCTCTTCTTACCCTCCTCCTCCTCCTCCTCCTCTATATCCTAACTCCATCTCCTTTAATTAACTTCTTTTCCCTCCTCCTCCATTTCCTTTCTCTTCTTTCCATCCTCCTTTATCTCCACGTCTTCTCTCCCTCCCTCTTTCTGCTCCTCCTCATACAAACTCCTTTCGTGTTGATTTACCCCTTTAATCACAGTGTCATCCTGGCTGACTTCTAATTAATTTACTCGGCAGTTTGACCGACGGCGTTTGGAAGTGTTGAAATGCAGTGATTAATCAGAGAGTTTATTAATGGGAGACTCTTTCGTTGGTGAATTGGAAAGTCTGTGATTCCTCCAAACTATACCACCAAACCGATCCCCTATATATGAGTAACATGTAGGTTGTTTGTTCCATTGGTGTAGTCTGGAGGAATCAGTAGCCTTCCAATTAACCAACAAGAGCATCTCCCCTTAATTAAGGACCCTGTGATCGTGTATGAAAATTGGATGCTTCTGATTCCTCCTGACTATACCACGAAACAAGCTCCTTCCCTATAGTTGGTGTTTCGCGGCAGTAATTGAAGGGCTCATTAACCTTCAATTATCTAACTACAATACAGGGTCCCTTAAGGGGGTGTGGGAGTAGGGGACAGGCTTGGGGGGGGGGTGCGGGAATAGGGGGACAGGCTTGGGGGGTGGGGGGGTGCGGGAATAGGGGGACAGGCTTGGGGGGGGGGTAGAAAGCCTGTCCCCCTTTCTCCCAAACCCCCCGCACCCCCCTAACCCCCCCCCCAAGCCGGTCCCCCTATTCCCGCACCCCCTTAAACTGTGCACGGAACCGAAGAGAAAAATAATGTACTGTACACTCGCTCCATAAATCATTGGTCCAGGTGTGATCGACTAGTAATTATCCCGAAAGAAACGTTCAGCCTATTACATTACTGGTGGGTTAGCCAGATAGACACACACTCATTTGGTGACTGGAACTCGGCTATAATATTATAATAAAGCACGTAAGGGAATACAGTGACACGATCGAATGAGTATATATTTATTGTAATATTTCCAGTGCGAGTGTTAGATGTTATTCTCTCTCTCTGTCTCTCTCTCTCTCTCTCTCTCTCTCTCTCTCTCTCTCTCTCTCTCTCTCTCTCTCTCTCTCTCTCTCTCTCTCTCTCTCTCTCTCTCTCTCTCCTCGTCATTTTCCTTATCTCCTCTCTCTTTCCTGGCCAATGCATCCCCACCTCATATGTCTTTCCCCTGATG
>JAWQEG010007145.1:0-22500 GCA_033782935.1 Petrolisthes cinctipes
CTCTCACTCCCTTCTTCCTCTCTCCCTCTCCTCTTCCTCTCTCCCTCTCCTCTTCCTCTCTCCCTCTCCTCTTCCTCTCTCCCTCTCCTCTTCCTCTCTCCCTCTCCTCTTCCTCTCTCCCTCTCCTCTTCCTCTCTCTCCCTCCCTCCTTCCTCTTGCACGTCCTCACCCAAACAAACAGTAACACATTTTCTTCCTTGCTTGCTTGCTTGCTCGGTCTTTCCTTTCTTGCTTTCTTTCCTTCCTTCCTTTCTTGCTTGCTCGTCTTTCCTTTCTTCCTTCCTCACTTCCTTTCTTGTTTGCTCGTGTGCTTGCCTTTCCTTCCTTCCCTTTCTTTTCTGTTTACCTGCATGATTTCCCTTCCTCTTCTTCCCTCCTTCCTTCCTCCCTCCCATTTCTTCCCTCCTTCCTTCCTTCCTTCCATATCTTCTTTCCTTCCTTCCATTTCTTCTTTCCTTGCTCGTCTACTTGCCTTTCCTTCCTTCCTTCCTTGTCTATCCATCTGAATGCCTTCCCTTCCTTCCTTCCTTCCCTCCCCCTCCTTTTATTCTTTCCTTGCTCCTCTACTTCCCTTCCTTCGTTTTCTTCACCTGCTTGATTTCCCTTCCTGATTCTTCCTTCCTCGCTTGCCTTAATTCCCTTGTCTGCCTTTTCTTCCTTCCTTCTTTGTTTACCTGCCTTTCCCACCTTCCTTCCCTTTTCTCACAATTTTTCCTTCCTCCGTAAGACATTGATTTTTTTCATTCTTTGTTTGTCTTCCCTTTCCTTCCTTCCTCTTATGCCTTCCTTACCCTCATCCCCTTCCTTCTTCTCCTTTCTTTCATCCTTTTTTCCCTTCCCTTCTTTCTTCTTTCCCTTCTCTTCTTTTTTCCCTTCTCTTCCTCCTCCCTTCTCTTTCCATCCTCTTCCCATCTTCCTCCTCTTTTATCTTCCCATCTTTCTCCTCTTTTATCTTCCCATCTTCCTCCTCTTATCTTCCCTTCCTCCTCTTTTCTCTTCCCTTCCTCCTCCTTGTTTCCCTTCTTCCCATCTCGCTTGTTCCTCCATCTCTCCTCTCACCCACACATAAACAATATTACATTTTCTTGTCATACTTCCTTCCTTCCTTCCTTGTCGCCCTCACTTCCTTCTCCCTTTCCCTCACTTCCTATCCTCTCACCTCCTCTTCCCTCGTCTCTTCTCCTCTCCTCTCCTCTCTTCTCCTCTCACCCAAACACAGACGGAAAGACATTTATTTCGTTATTCCTTCCTTCCACTAGCTGCTGCCTCCTCCTCCTCTCTCTTGTATCTCCCTTTCCTTTTCTATTTCCTTCCTTGCTTTTTGCCTCCCTTCCTTTCCTCCCCTTCATTTCTTTCCTAATTCCTTTCCCTCCCTTTTCTTACTCTCCCTTTCTTTCCTCCTTTCCTTTCTCCCTCCCCTCCCCTCCTTTCCTCATCTCCCTTTCTTTCCTAATTCCCTTCCCTCCCTTTTCTTACTCTCCCTTCCATCCCTTTCTTTTCTCCTTTCCTACCCTCCCTTTCTTTTCTTCCTTCCTTCCTCCTTCCCTTTCCTCTCCTTCCTTCCCTTTTCCTCCTTTCCTTTCTTCATTTTCTTCCTCTTCCTATCCTTCATTCCTTCCCTTTCCCTCCTATCCTTCTCTCCTTCATTCCTTCCCTTTCCCTCCTATCCTTTCTTCATTTTCTTCTTCCTCCCCTTCCCTTTCCCTCCTATCCTTCTCTCCTTTCTTCCTCCTTTCCTTTCCTTCCCCTCCCTCCCTTCCTTCCCTTTCCCTTTCCTATCCCTCTCTCATTTCTCTCCTTCCCTTTCTTAATTTTCTTCTTCCTCCTCCTCCTTCCTTTCCCCTTCCTCCCTCGCTTGCTTTTCTCGTTCCACATATTCAGACGTGCAAAAAGACATTCCCTTAAGGTTAGTTGGTTAGGGTGGCGCTCCTCTCTCTCTCTCTCTCTCTCTCTCTCTCTGTCCGCTTTATTCATTTTTATTCCATTTCCTCTTCAATTTCCCCCCTGCCCTCCTCTCTCTCTCTCTCTCTCTCTCTCTCTCTCTCTCAGGTTTATTCATTTTCCTGCCATTCAGCTTTCCCCCCCAATCTCTCTCTCTCTCTCTCTCTCTCTCAAAAGCAGAAATCGTGACCTTCCCCTCTCCACCCCGACCCCCCCCCTCTCTCCCCGCCCCCCCCTCACCCCCACTAGGCCAGGGTACGCATGTATCGATTCACTTACCTACTGTACTTACACCACCATCAATTAGGTAAATATTTCCTTGTCTCCTTACCTATCAACTACCTACCTACCTACCTACTTACTCTCTCTCTCTACCTACTCTCTCTCCCTCCCTACCTACTCACTCTCTCTTCCTACCTACTCACTCTCTCTTCCTACCTACTCTCTCTCTCTCTATCTCTCCCTACCTACTCACTCTCTCTTCCTACCTACTCACTCTCTCTTCCTACCTACTCACTCTCTCTTCCTACCTACTCACTCTCTCTTCCTACCTACTCACTCTCTCTCCCTACCTACTCACTCTCTCTTCCTACCTACTCACTCTCTTCCTACCTACTCTCTCTCCCTACCTACCTCCCTCCCTCCGATTTACTTACCTACCTACCTACCTACGCACTTAGCCTATATAAATATTTTCGTATCTTACATAACTACTTACCGACCGACCTACTCACCCAGACACTTAATAACTACTGTACATGCTTACCTACCTACCAATCTACCTACTTACCTTCCTACCTCATTACCTACACACTTATATAACTATATGCTTATCTATCTATCTACTTACATTCCTACTTACACACTTACATAACTACATGATTTTTTTACCTACTTACTCACCTTCCTATACCTACTTACATACACTTGAATAACTACATGCTTATCCATTTACCTACTAACCTTCCTACCTACCTACTTACCTACATAACTACAAGCTTTCCTACCTACCTACCTACTAACCTAACTTCCAACACACATAATTACATGCTTACCTTCCTACCTACCTACCTACACACATAACTACATCATTTCCTATATAACTACATACCTTCCTACCTACATGCTTACCTATCTACCTACCTTCCTGCTTACCTACTTACCTACTTGCACACGTAATCTGTATTTTTAATCCTTAATGATGTTGAAGAGAGAGAGAGAGAGAGAGAGAGAGAGAGAGAGATGGGATGGTGGAAATCAGAACACTCTTCCATACCCGTGAATCCAAACCAGAGAGAAAGAGAGAGTGAGTGATGGGCCGTATGAAAGATTAATGAAGTGAGTGAGTCAGGCTGTGGACAAGAGAGGACCTGCTGCTTTTTGGTGTGGACGCTCTCTACTGCGTTGTTTACACACACACACACACACACACACACAAGGTACTTTACGTCTTCACACACACACACACACACAAGGTACTTTACGTCTTCACACACACACACAAGGTACTTTACGTCTTCACACACACACACACACACACACACGCAAAGTACATTACATCTCTCTCTCTCACACACACACAAGGTATATTACATCTACATGTCACACACACACACAAGGTATATTACATCTACATGTCACACACACACACACAAGGTATATTACGTCTTCACACACACACACACAAGGTATATTACATCTACATGTCACACACACACACAAGGTATATTACATCTACACGTCACACACACACACAAGGTATATTACATCTACATGTCACACACACACACAAGGTATATTACATCTACATGTCACACACACACACAAGGTATATTACATCTACATGTCACACACACACACAAGGTATATTACGTCTTCACACACACACACACACACACAAGGTACATTACGTCTCCACACACACACACTGAAATCATTGACACAGTTGACATATCTGTGACGTCAACCATACCGTTTCGACAGACCTGTTCTATTATTTACTGGGTCCCAAACGAAGAAAACAACACTATTTGGTGGGCTCACTATACCACGTACTAATGTGTGGATTCCCTCTCTTGTGAACCATTTATACCTGTAATTTATATTGTATTACTATCTTTCTCCCTCTCCCTTCATCTGTTTATTATGCCCCCCCCCCTCTCTCCCTCTCTGTACTTACTGTATGTTTGTGGTTGGTTTGTGTTCTTTAATTATGAATTCGCTGTTTGCTGTATTTCCTTGTATTCTCTGTTTACTTTTGTACTTACTTCATCCCCTTCTTATTCTTTTTTTTTGTAGTCACTGGAGCTGTTGTACTCACCTGTATGAATTTTTATTTATTGTATTTATTGAATTCTCTTTCATTTGTATTTCTTGACAGCCTCAAACTACAGACGTTTGGTTTCCGCATCATTTTGCATGTGATATTTTCCTTTGCAATACATCATATTGCATTAAGCCAGAATTTGTAGCCTCTTCCTCGTGTTGCATATTTCAGTTCATAGAGCACCCAGAACACACATACACTTATAACAACAAGAAAATAAAAAATAATATATATAGGTTGAAAAGATACACTTGGGGTACATTTAATTCAATTTAATCCAATACAAAAATGAAAATTTATATACATTTGAAAGACCAAGATGGGTAGTGACGATTTATTCTTGTTTTCCTCCAAGCACTTTAAGAAAGAGCTGTGGTCCCCTGCTATATACACCGAACCAGCCTGGGGGAGTGGGGAGGGAGGGAGAGGGAGGTAGAGAGAGAGGGAGGTAAAGGGGAGAATGAGAACGAGGAGGAGTAGGTGAGGAATGGAGGAAGGGAAGGAGAATAAATGAGGAAGGGAGGAACTGGAGATGAGGAAGGAGGAATGTGCAGAAGGAAGTAAAAAATGAGGAAAGAGCAGGAAAATGTTAACGAGTGTAAAAGATGAGGGAAGAGTAGGAAAATGAAGAAGAAATTCAAATCTCCTTCTCAATCACTCCCATCTTCCACCTCTCCACTTCCACTTCTCTCTCCACCTCTCCACTCCACCAGGCTACTGATTGAGGTCAACTTCTGGCCCCGAATTCTGACCTCGAGCCGCGTACAGTACTGGTACAGTGACGCGGGAGGTCAGGCCGTCTTTTACAACAATGTCTTTATAGCAGTACAAAATAATACAAATACAACTCCTCAAATACTCACGAGAAAAAAACAGGCCTCGTGAGTTTTCCTATAAAATTACAAAACATTTGGTTGTTTCAGAAAAATTAGAAAGTGTTCCATTCAATCTTCTTCAACATTGTTAAAAAATGTTGCTTGGAAAATTACAAAATGTTTGGCTATTGTTGTCATTTCAGAAAATTATAAAATGCTCCACTCAATCCATTTACAAAAACCACTGATACAAAATGTTGCAAAGTATTTAATCACATTGCTTGCAGGAAATTACAACCTTCTTGTTATTTATTGCACAGTTGTATATGCCAGGAGAAATGTCACTATTACAAAATATAGAATGATACAAAATTGGCATGGCGGAAGTAGTAAGCTCTTGGTGGCAAAAAGGCACAAGACACTTCTTTATGTTAAGATCTGGAATTTGGGTGTTGTTGCTACGAGTGTAAATAAAAATCGCCAGTACATTACTTTAATTCAATGTCAGAATTTTCCATAAAAGTAGAAAGAAACTTCGTTATATTACTTTATTTAATGCCAAAATTTACTGTAACCCTTTCGAATGTTTCTTGGAATAATGCAAAATGAAAACACTGAAGTCAGTTTGGCATTGTCTTTGATGGTTTTTAATAATAATGATTTCAGAGCAGATCAACATCCAAATTCAACAAAAGGCAATTGTAACATCAAGAATTTTTGGCATGTCTGATAAAAGTAGAAGTTACAGCTCGGTATAATATTGAAAAAAAAAAAAAAAAAAAAAAAAAGCCTGCTTAAGGAGAATACACTGACAAAGTACACAAGAGTTTACAAGCACAGCAGGTGGCATCTCAAATACCTCAGTACATACATAAATTAGTCTTCCTACTTATTTAATAACACCATGACAGGTTTGGGGTAGGAAGAAACACCTGCATAATGACCACATCACATCAAGGGCACAATCAGACATTTTCGACGTTTCCATTTCTAAATTCTAACGAGACTCGAATCGGACATAAAATACATTCCAGTTGGCAGTGGGAATAATTCGCCCAGATTGTGAAATAATGTAAACTGTTACTTTTTGTCAATTGACAGCTAGATGCAAATACGTGTACTTGGACTATTTATGTCAGAAAACATCTAATTCCAGCCTTGGTGTAATGAGATTTTCATCATGGGCGCCCGCCTGTGTGTTTTTAATCAGCTGTGTACAATATTTGGTTGAGCTATGTATGACTTGAGAATTAAATTGCACTTCTTGTCTTAAACTGAGTACAACAAAACATGTAAGTGGAGGTCATAGATCCCTCCACTTCTTGTGAACACTACAACAATAACCATCTGAACGTTGTGGCTACTGACATTCATGGACAAACAACACATCATATGTATGGCACTGAATCGCACACAGCCGATAAAGCGAGATCAAACACAGAGAGTCGAACGCATGACGAACTGAGCACATTTGAGTAATGATTAGGTAGACACACAAGGAAAGTGTTTGGCCAGACTATAATAACTGAAAATAAGATGTAGATTGAAAGTGTCAATACATGGGACTGGTGGACTGCAGTGATCTGGCAACTCTTTCTATGGACTGTGAGGGAGAAGTTGTAAGAAACCAAGAGTCTCTATTTATGATGTTCCCTTTTGTGTTGACACTTTTAATGATATCTCCAAACAGTTACACGAGACTTCAAACTCTGTGATGGTTATTCCCAAAGTTCATGCCTGAGTTTTCCCTGTATGTGGCCTCTAAAAGTGGTGTTCTTCACGTCCCCTAAAACCATGAAAGGCAAACTACATTTGGCAGTGGATCAACTATGGTGCTCCTACCTCTAGTGTCTTTTTCTTTGTGCTCTCTCGGGAGTAGAACTACAGTAATGACTCTCCAGATAATAATACTACAATGTCAAAACTGAACAGGTGTGTACAAATGAAATAAAAAGACAGTAACACGAAGGGATGGATGATGTTCAATGTTATATTTTTTTAGTAGCTAATTGTCGACAGTTATTCAAAGACAGATGGCAACCCACAATCACAAGTTTCTCTAAAATTAACTAAAATCTACTCAGCATCTATAGGGGTCTCTGAGTAAGCCAGGAGACCCGCCTACTGAAAGACGAGCAAAGGCATTTTTATATTTTGGGAGGGATACAAGGTGGCCGCTGGTTGCCCTAGCCCTGACACAGCTGGACACATAATGACCACACACAACTGATTACTAGTTAATTAAATGTCCACATTACTTCACATTTATAATTATTAATCATATGTATATTTTTTTTGTATTAACAGTAATTTGTAACTTAAAAACATTACGTATACTGTAATCAAGAATAATTTAAGTATATTTTTATTATTCTGTCAACAGGTTTCCAGCTGCTGAGAACCAAGAAGGGCAACCAGGGCAAACAAATGGATGGGAACCTCACCCTCCACGCATCACCCTTCACTCCTTCCCCACCATACCAGTCGGACCCTCCACCCCATGTGTGACACTCCCAGAAAGGTACTTGTGACGGGGAAAGGCAGATGGAAGTCAGGATCAGAAGGTAAGTTGGAATGAGTTAATGTCTCCAGTTAGACTCACAAAGAGTCAAATTCACAATGTTTTTAAAGGTATTTTTATTTGTATAATCTCTAGCATATTAATTATGAAGTGGATTTCTTTTTTTTATCAATGCATATCTGCATTTACTTTCATTAAAGCATAGAAATTAAAACTTGACACAACTTTGCTGTGTAACTCTATATACTTTACATCACCGGTTAATATTCACCGGTAGTTTTCAATCAGGAAATATATTTATATATATATAGTGTATTTGTACTATAGTTTTGGAATGTAATGTTACAAGAATGTGCCCGAGGTGATATACAGTAAATGTATGTACCATATGTTATTTAAAAAGAACATGACTGTGTGGTTGCTTTGATAATTTAAAGCTAAGAGTGATCGAAAGGCAAAGGGTAGTGATGGAGGGCGAGAGAATGGCAAGGGGGACTAAATTAGGAAGATGTTTGGGATAATGAGGGGAGGAAAGGACGTCTGGAGGAGAAACAGTGGAGAAACAGAGGGATGTAGAGAGACAGTGAAGGCACTGATTATGCATAAGCCCAACCAGAAGGAATTTGAAGAGAGGAGGGAAAACAGACTGATAGCCATGAAAGAAGAATGTCAGAGTGAAAGTGAGTTGGAGAAGGGACAATAAAAAACGATAATAGGAGGGACAATTACAAGAAAAAAAGAGAATATCTTGGTGAGAGTGAGTGGGTCGATTGGTCCCGGGGAAGGAGTAACGGGGTAATAACAATTGCACGGAGTAGGCGGCATTAGAAATTATTGGAGATCATTTTGATTGCTGATGGTGCTGACCGGTGGAGTACATACAGTATTGCCAGAGCACGGAATGGGGGGGAAATATATTATGGAGGGGGAAGGACTTTCCTATATACAATATAAACATATATATTACAACATATCTTTGTTCTGTTCTGGACTAATCCTATTGAGAAAATGGTTATCCTTCGAAAACAAATCAACAAATGCAAGTATCCTGGCTCGACCTATCTTAAATTATGAGAGAAGTCATAAATTTGTAACGGGAAATTATGTGTATAATGATAGAGAGTTCTTGGTCTTTCAGCACACTATATGTTACCTTTACAACACGATCTGTCCAGTCTCTGGCAATACTGTTGTCAAATGAGAGGACGTCCAAGACCCGAAATTTCCAAATTTACTCATATCTTTCCTTTTTCAAATTCATCCTGTAGAAATTCACGATCCAAAATTTCTCAATATATACATTCTGGGTAGACATAAATTTTGGCTCAGGAATGTAAGTACGTCCAACCAGGTTATATTTTAATTTGCTATGTCCATAATGGAAAATTTTTACAACTACTTGAAAGAAAGCTTGGGGACTGCGGGTCGAGGGTAAGTCACTCTTACGGCGCCACGTCAGCTCAGGCTAATTATACTAACAATCAAGGCTCTCACTCAAACATATACTCAGTGCCTTAATTGTACAAGTCTTTACAAAATAAAAATGGAAAGAACGCCAACGAGGGAAAAAACATGTTACTAATAATAATCATCTGCGGCACAACCAGAAACAATTAAATCTTCTCTGGACAATTTTCCAGTTGACCAATCAATGAACGAATTCTTTTTTTATAATAATAATAATAATAATAATAATTTTTGAACGAACTCGCAGTTACAACAAGACATCCAGGACAATCAATTACACATCTTCCCTCCTTGGTTGGCGTTCCACTCCCAACATAGGTATCACTTCTCGTAGCTTTGATGATCGTGGACACAGGCAGAACTGGTCTTAGATTACCAAACGTGAACTTAATGAACTCAACACATTCATTAGGTTCAGCAATGGTGCAATTAATTAGTACATTTGGTTTGTGCTTTCGTCTTTGAGGTAAGTGTAAAATTTGGCTTTGGGAAATCTATCTATATTGCCGCTGCTCACTAAGACTTGAGCTGGAGCAGGAATAGATGTTGTTAATAGTTTGTTATTTATCTATATACAATACATTTTTGTGCATAATCTAATGACGGCTCAACTGTGTCCAGGATAAAGAAATATTGCTTACTGTATGACTTAGAGCTCCAGTATTTACACAAGCGAAAAGACAAGATTTTTATTCATCTCCGCGGAAACAATTTTATACTTTAATGCCCATTTAAATGTATAGCCCATTGGGTGAAGGAGACAAGATATTGTGGGAAAATGGTGCAGGCTTGCTTGCTCACTCCAAAACTGTGCTACAAAACAGACCACCTTACATGGGGGTGATCTGTTTCTGGCCAAAGCTTGGAGGAATTAGTATAGCCTCCAATATTTCAACAACATCTGAAAGAGCTACCACCCTTCAGGTCAGTCAGTATAACACATGAAGGAAAACTCTGAATTCAGCATCACACATTCACTCTTTTGGCTCTAAGTTTAATATATATTTATATATATATACGTATTTATACCTTTTTCACAACACCTCCATTCAAGTTCCCTCGGATATCTCAACTACAAATCCAAGATACGCAAAATCCCACAAAAATAAACTGGGTTACACAATAACCAGCCAGAAGTCGCTGTCAAAATCCTGCCTTTTCCATACAACCAGAAAAAACACCGCTAACATCGATGATTTTCAACTCCTTCAAATTAATAATAAACTTATTATAATGAAAAACAGTAATAGTAATCAATACAACAGGTATAAAACCATAATAATAATACTATCGATCATGAGTTATTACAGAATATTACTAAGAGAATAATGATGATGATGATATTATAAACTACAGTCATATACAAATTGAAAAATAAATTCGACACACTAGCGGTCCATCTACATACACATACAAGAAAAATAATAATAATTGGAGAATGAGATCCATCGTTTCCTTCTCAATAAAGCTACACCAACATCAGAGCGAGCAATTAGTCGGATAACAGACACATTAACCCAGTCGCCAGCAGCACTTGAACACGTCGGAACACGTTTCTGTTACCTAACCTAATTAACAACTGTTCAGATAATCAGATGTAATCAAAATGACGGAAAAAACTGAAGTGACATCTAGTTAGTGTCTCAAATTTGCGTTCATACTATACATGAAGTTTACAATTGAACAGAGTGAATTCATATCAAATGTATTTCCATAAATTAACAAAATATAACTGGTTTTAAAGTACGGTAACGAATTCGACAAGTACATTTTATATCCGTATTCATCCATCACATTCAGTTAAAATTAATTAAAGACAAAATGCTTGCAAATACAAATTCTTAACATGGCGTGGCTCAAGAAAGTGTGTCCATAGAGCACATTAACCACCTTACAACTGGGTCTCATATGTGCGTCTCCTTCCAGGCATCGCTTACAGTAAAGTTAAAGGGGGAGAGGGTTGAGGGTTTGGTATTGTAACTGGCTTCTTCAAGTACCTGCACCATTTTCTTTACAGCCCGAGGAGGAAAAGGCAGGAATACAATGAAATTTCACCTCCGATATACTTGCATTCAGTATCAATATAATGTGATTCATGACTATGGCCCCACTTACATGAGCCTTAATTATGGAAGTGAATTTAATTATGAGCGAATTTAAGGGTTATAAACATTCCTCCAAACTGTGCAAGGAATCAAACCTACTGTACTTCAATAATTGAGTAGGGGATCTGTTTCGTAGCATTGTTTAAAAGACTAAGGCGGCTCCAATTCGACAACAAAAAGTGGCTCGTATAAGTCTTCTTGACAACCATGTATCTATGGTATTATTGAAATGTTACTAGCAATATTTTAGACAATATTTTAGGCTCTGCATGTCAGGGCTTTACAGTCAGATATTACTCACATCACACTTTTGGAAAGTTAACAAAAATACCAACTTTACTCAATTAAGTAAGTATTCAAAAGCAAATTTGCATTAAGTACCAAGAAATTCAGGCATTCACTGGCATAGAACACCCCAAAAGTTTAAAAGTATTCACAGATTCATGCATTCACTATAGCGTAGGGTATGTGAGGAAGCCAGCTGAGTCTTCTGTCTTTTAACAATCCAAGTGAAAGACGCCTGGGTAGTGTTGGGCAATGTGTGTGGACACCCGGCTTCACCCACACACACACACACACACACACAAATGCACACGCAATGAAAGACATGGAGACTTATCAGGGTCACAAACTTTATAATATTCAAAACCTTGGCATCAGGCATTTAAATACAAAAAAGTTCATCCATTGCTCATCCCGACAAGACTAGGATGATGGCAGGGAGTTATGCATTCATTCCTCCTAAACCAAATTGCAAGTCTGAGTAGTAACCATATGTTTAGTTTTATTTGATTCTGTAACCCATATTCCTAGTCATCAAATGCTGTCGAATTTGGCCTGACAAACCAACTAACTCATCAGATAAATATTTAGTCTGATCTGGTAATTGTAGTCACTCGGCTTGGCGCACTATCAGGTTTAGTAAAAACATAGCACCGGTTTATGAGGTTTGACACTTTAGTTCACCGTCAAACTCCCCGAAGAAATTCAGAAATCAGCTGAAAGCATTAACTGGCATTCATTTATATTGAAATTCCAGTGACAGTATGTGGGAGTTTTGATATATATACTAAAACGACTAGGAATACAGAAAGAAAAAGACTTGCTCTACTGCTTCTTGAAATCTGTTCTGTTATCAATGCCTGAGGCGAGGTTTGTCATTAATCGGGGCAAAATGTAAGAAAGTAAGCAACTACTGATTCTTCCAGAGCATGTCATGAAACTGATGATCAATTACTAGGTCATCTGTTTCTCAGTCTGGAGGAATCAGTAAGTAGCCCTCAACATCATACCCACTGTAATTGAAAAGTTTTGTGTGCCCTTTTTGGCGTTGATCAGGCAGCGCGAGAATTCAATATGGCAGTGCCGATTGATTGGTGGAAAGGACAATTATAATACACCATTGTAGTTGACCTCTCCTCTCATGACTAACATATGTAATATTTATCATTATACAAGAAAATAAACAACAGGTGTGGTCCAGCAACAATGCACCAGTAAATGTGTATCAGCAAGTAGGTCACAGTGTTCTAATTCTTTGACCTTCTGTTGCTCATGTTTATTCACTACATGACCATCTTAATTCCAAAGTGGGACAGAGAGAGAGAAAACAAAAATATGTAACTCTTTGAGTGCCAGTGTATAGTTTGTGATTTAATCAACTAACATCCAAATAATTATTCAACCTTTGTTTATATTATATATATTAACTTAAAGGGAACATTTCCTTTGGGTAAATCAAATTGATGGGCTGCTGATTCCTCCAAAATATGCCAGGAAACAGGCTCCTACAATATATGAGTAGGGGTTCTGTTTTGTTGCATAGTTTAGAGGCCACGTAGACTCCAATTCGCCCACAACAAGCAACCCCCTAAATAAGAAAAATTCACTAGCACTCGGAGGGTCAAGCTGTGTTCAAAGAGCTAACCACCAAGAAGTTGTAGTTAGAGCAAGAAAAGTTTACCACTGAGGTAGTCCAACAGGGGAAAAATATTTAAAAGTAATAGCATCATGAAAAAAAACCATAGATAAATATTTTAAAGTATACACAATTGTTACACGTCCAGGCCAATATTGACGCTGCTCATGTCAGTGTATCTCGCTTGGCATGTGGTTCAGTCGGTATTCGTTTGGTTTCCATAACCCATATGTGACTGTGGAACAAAAATTCGGCTATGATGACCAACAAGAGCCAAATCTGGGTCATGAAAAGTGAACGAACAACAACAACACCAACAAGCCAAGCGATTAATCTAACTTATGGTGGCAAAGAATATACATGCACAACTCGCCTTGGATGTGCATCAAAAAAGAGATCATTCCCAATCGAAAAGCCAGCGGGAGATACAAGAAACCATTTGGCGTTATCCCGTGTCCACAATACAAGCACACTGGCAGTACATAACTTTCTCCACAAGATGATGCCAATGTGCATCACATTTACTTTCTAACAACAAAATGGCTCTTGGTTTTAGATGTTTGTTTTCACTTGCATTCTTCTTGGAGTGGCAGCAGTCTTTACAGGCTTAAGCCACTCCTTCCATGCTTCAAAACAAAACCAACCTCTTGATCTGTGGTTGGCCAGTGACAGCAACAGTGGCATAGCTACTGTTAGTGTCAGTCACTCATGAAGTGATGCAAACAAATGGGTGTTAAGCTGGCGTTAACTAAACATTAGCCGCCTGGCGTGTGATGGAACACAAGTTTATTTACCTTTCACGCCCCAAATACGGCTGGTCAAGCGAAGAGTGTGTATGGGGGTGGATGCCTTGCGACTGAAGCGGCGTGCCCCAAACCTTAACGGAACCTGTTGAGAATCCGCCACCACACCAGGACCATGAGGGAGGCGGTGAGGCAGCGGGTGACGGCAGCAGGAACTGTCAGACGCATTGCTCCTTCCTCCTCCTCCTCCTGCTGCTCATTTCCCTCCTGGTGGTGCTGGTGTTGACATCTCTCATCACCACCAGGGGCACCATTCACCATCAGGTCTCGTCGTGTCATGCCTCCAGTTCCTCCGTGGCGTTCACTGCCTCTGTTTCCTTCCCTGCCTTGGGCCCTCCCTCTCTTGCTGCCGATCTACGGAAAGTAGAAGATGGAAATGGGAATTATAGATCCACTCTTCAGATTAATGAGATATTGTTTACAGATTAATCAACTGACAGAAAAATGGAGGCAAAAACATTACCTTCCAAATTCGAGACATTAGTAAACACATCAGCAAGAGAACACACACACACACACACACACACAATGGCACCTGTGTAGTTGTAGTAGTAGTAGAGGGGGACGGGGCCAGAGGGGATGAATGATGATAATAATTGGGCAGGTAAACGAGCAGAAAAAAGGCCACGTACTGACCTCACCCCATCTCACCTGCACACACACACACACACACACACACACACACCTGGTTACCCTCCCTCATTATACAACACTATATTACCCTCATTATTGTCATCATAGTCGTCATCTCCACACGGATCAATGTTGGGAGGGGAGGAGTAGGGGAGTGAGAAGGGAGGGAAGGGGTTGTAGGGGAAGGGAGAGAGAAGGGAGGGAAGAGGTGGTAGGGGGAGGGGAGAGACAAGGGAGGGGTAGGGGAGAGAGAAGGGGATTGGGATGGTGGGTTTGTCAATGAGTGAGTGTGGTAGGGTGTACAGGTTTGTGTGTGTGTGTGTGTGTGTGTGTGTGAATACAGGTGGCTTGCGTGTACCGTGCATGTTTTTTGTTAAGATATTTGCGTGTGGTGGGGAGGCGACTCGTGTGTGTGTGTGTGTGTGTGTGTGTGTGTGTGTGTGTGTGTGTGTGTGTGTGAGAGAGAGAGAGAGAGAAGAGTAGACGATTTCATGGGTTTATTTACACACGTGTCTCAGAGTGAGTGTTTAGGGTGGTAGTGTAAGAATCCCGTGTGTGTGTGTGTGTGTGTACTTAAGCGTGTGCGTGTACGTGTCGGGGAAAGCAGTGGAGGGATGAATGAAGGGTCTATGACAGGAGGAGGAGGGGGGGGAAGGGAGGGGGAGAAAGAGGGGGACACATGATGGAAGAAGGTGCACGTGTGTTGGTGTCAGTGTGTGTGTGTGTTCCCTTTTCCTATCTTTCTTCCTTACTCTTCCCTTTCTGCTTTCATTCTTCTCTCTCTCTCTCTCTCTCTCTCTCTCTCTCTCTCTCATATCGATAGTAAGACTCCATCACCACCATCCCACATCTCCCCCCGCCACCCCCACACCACTCCCCCCCGCCACCCCCACACCACTCCCCCCCCCCCTCACACACACACACACACACCCGTTCGAGCTGTCCTTTCGTATTAATAATTAAGCTGGCGTCATTATCTCCGCTCCACCAATCAGCGCGTCGCTCCGTAACTGTGCACGTGGGCCTCGTTAGCCTATTATAATTACCGGATTAACGAACAACCAGCGATTACGGTATATGATCGGTTCAACCCCAACCCAATTCTTTCGCAGTTGTTGTTATCGTTGTTCTTGGTGACCCTATTCTATTTCGTGGCTGTATAGTAGTCTCTCTCTCTCTCTCTCTCTCTCTCTCTCTCTCTCTCTCTCTCTCTACACACACACACACACACCCTGCCTGACAGTGATGGTGTAATTACTGCCACTAATTAGCACGCTCCTCACCACGTGTTCTGAGTACACACACACACACACACACGTTTTCTGCTGCTCATCCTTTGCACGTGCACCATTGAACAACAACAACACCGTCCACGTGTTCTCTTGTGGTCAGACTTAAGTAAACATTGGAAGGATGAACCTGCTTGCTCACTGAAATGTTCCTGAGTTGGTGTTTACATAGTTTTATGTGTAATGGTTCGGTGTAATAATAATAAATAATAAACTTACAGTACGTGCTAAGTGACTTGAAAATATAGATTACAAATACTCTCTCTCTCTCTCTCTCTCTCTCTCTCTCTCTATCTCTCTCTCTCTCCTCTCTCTCTCTCTCTCTCTCTCTCTCTCTCTCTCTCTCTCTCTCAAAGAAAAACTACCAACAATTAACACTCACCTGAACCCTCTCTTCCTCAAATTGGTCGGCGATTCTCCTGAGTTCGCGGCCCACCGTCCTATATCTCTGCCTCTCCAACTCTCCTTCTTCCTCCTCCACCACACCAGCCGCACCGCTGTTCCCTTGTCCCCCTTCCCCTCCTCCACCGTCATTCTCCCTCAGCGTCTGTGTCTGCGTCTTCCTTACATGTTCGTCGTCTCCTGCATGATGTTGTTGTTGTCTTTCTTCGACCCGCTCCTCTGCTCCTACTGGGCCTCTATTGGCCTGTGACTGTGAGCGAGGCAGAGGCCAGTTGAGTTGGGGAAGGTTGTGACGACAACTCCGTTGCAGTGTCTGTATGTGGTCCAGCTGCTGCTGTACCTGTACCTCCTTCTCCTCCTCCTCGTGGGGCGGGCTTCCTGGGGTGGGTGGGGGGGTATCTTGGTCCAGGTTGATGGGGGGTACGTCTACGACTTGATGGGGGTTGGGGGTGGTGTTGGTGGTGGTCTTCTCAAGGGGGTGGAAGGAGAGGTAGGAGTGGGAGCGACGGAGAGGGGAAGAGGGCGGGGTGTTGCTCACTATCACATCTGGCAGGGGAAGGATGGGTCCTGTGTGGGGAAGATACATGCAAACAAAGTTAGTTAGTATTGTAAATGTAAATATAAAATAACCACATTAGTAATACAAAGAGAGAGAGAGAGAGAGAGAGAGAGAGAGAGAGAGAGAGATACGTAAGACGGGGTCACGGAAGAGGTCATGAGTGTTTTGAGGTTCTGGGGTCAAGGTCGGGAGGGAAGGAGTTACAGACAGTGTGAGGGAGGAGGAGGTGGAAGGGTTGTGGAGTATACAAGTCTCTGGTGTTGTGATACTCTTTATGGACTTATTAACGGGGTGATAAGAGTGTAGTGGTGGTGATGACGGAGATGGTAGATAGTGTTGATAGTAATGATGATGGTGGTGTTAGAGAGAGAGAGAGAGAGTGTGTGTAGTGATGTAGATAGTGTTGATAGAAAAGATGATTGTGGAGAGAGAGAGAGAGAGAGAGAGAGAGAGAGAGAGAGAGAGAGATTGATTGATTGATTGATTGTGTGTGTAGATGGTAGATAGCGTTGATAGTGATATGAGAGAGAGAGAGAGAGAGAGAGATTGTGTGTGTAGATGGTAGCTAGTGTTGATAGTGAAGGTGATAAGATAGAGAGAGGTACGGTGGGTTCACCACTATCTTTACTGCCTCTGTTTTACGTGTTGTTCCAGTCTGACTTTCACACTCATTACCTCTCTCTCTCTCTCTTATCTTTACGAGCACCGGTGAGTGTTGTTCTGTCCAGTCTTTACCACCTACACGCTCAACACCCCCACCCCCCATTCTCTCTCGTATTTTTCTTCGTTAATTCGATCTACCCTCTTGTTTTTCTTGTGTGAATTCCCTAGAACTCAATTTTTTTTAAACAAGAGAGAGAGAGAGAGAGAGAGAGAGACCCTGACCCTATAAGAATGGCAAGAGAGAGAGAGAGAGAGAGAGAGAGAGGCCAAATAAGAATATACTATCGAGTGACGTAATTGGTAATGATATGTGTAAAGAAACGGACAGTAATAGTAGTCTAGATATTTCTTTATTTAACTGTGCGTGTGTACATTCTGGCTTGCCAAGTTATCACATACTGCGTAATAGACCGTTTCCTGTCCTGTAGTGAACGGTGAATACACACACACACACATACAGAGTACCGTAATGTACACACACACACATAAGAAGAAAGACAAGTACACACAGACACAAGCAAACAAAGTGAACACACACACACACATACACAAGCAGAAAGACAAGTAAATACACACACAAACAAACAAGATGAACACACACACACACACACACATAAGCAGAAAGACAAGTACACACACACACACACACAGGAAAGACTAAGTGCGTGGGTGGAGATGCAGATAGTGAAGAAAAAAAGCAACCACCCAAGATATCACTCCTGCCATTATAATTATACTTCACCACACAGAGAGAGAGAGAGAGAGAGAGAGAGAGAAGAGAGAGAGAGAGAGAGAGAGATTATGTCCTTTCTGAGTGGTGGAGTTCATGAGTGGACCAAATAGCCTCTCTCTCTCTCTCTCATTTTCCTAACCCTTCACTTGGATTCTCATTTTCTAACTTTCACATACTCATACCCTCTCTCTCTTTCTCTTGCTCAAATCAGGTCACTTTCCAACTTTTCTCTATAATTTCCTCTCTTTCTCTGCAAAATCTATATATATCGGCAGCATGAGGTCGCCACGTTTCCTCTCGCGATAAGGACGTGAAAAAAATAAAAACATTAGAACGTAATTTGAGATTAGTGGCGCAGGATATGAGAGAGAGAGAGAGAGAGAGAGAGAGAGAGAGAGAGAGAGAGAGAGTGTGTGTGTGTGTGTGTGTGTGTATTTGTGTACGAAGTTTGCACAGGAACGACTGGGAAGTAGCAAGGGTTTGAGAGAGAGAGAGACAGGGTGAAGGTGAAGGTTAGCGGAGTCAGTGACCTCTCTCTCTCTCTCTCACTAACCTTACTCTCATCTTTCCTCTAAACTATCTCTGTCTCTCTTTCTCATGGATGCTTCTTCCTACAAAACAGACCTAGTAATTTTATTAATAATGTACACTGGGAAGAATTTTTATTTACTTTACACACGAGAGAGAGAGAGAGAGAGAGAGAGAGAGATAGATAGTTAGAGAGCAAAGTTGGTGCAAAAGGAGAGAGAGAGAGATTAAGTTAATGCAAAAGAGAGGACTAAATTAATATGAGAGAGAGAGAGAGAGATAAAGCAACCCCATATTGGTAGGTGAAGAGATCCAGCCACTGTGTTTTATTAATAGACTTGGGTACGTATAACAAGTAGTGGTGAGGGAAGGGAAGGGGAGGGGGGAGACTGTAGTAGTAGTAGTGGGGAGGGAAGGGAAGGGGAGGGGGGAGACTGTAGTAGTAGTAGTGGGGAGGGAAGGGAAGGGGAGGTAAGGGGAAGGGAAGGGGGGAGACTAAAAGCTACGCAGTACACTCATCATCATCCCCTTCTCCTGTTTAGACAAGTTGCCTGGCAGTGGCTTCCCGCGCACGCCAACCCCAGTCTTCCCGCGCGCGCCAACCCCCACCCCAATATTCCCTCCCTCCCTCCCTCGCCCCCCAGTCTTCCCGCGCGCGTCAACCAACCCCAATATTCCCTCCTTCCCGCGCCCCGCTAACCCCCCCCCACCCCTGTGTTTCTGCGCGCCTGCCACAATATTCCCGCGCGCGCCAACCCTGATATTCCTTCCCTCCCACGCCCGCTAATCCCCTTATTATTCCCGCGCGTAAATCCTAGTATTCCCGCGCGCCAACTACATTATTCCCATTTCCAAGTTGGTACAGTGGTGGTCATAACACTACTGTCAGTCGCCTCTCTGGTTAGGTTAGGGAAATTTTGAGGTAATGAGAGTGAAAGTCAGATCCACAACTACCACATCAACAAAGAATGACCACACCAGTACCAACTATTGCATCATCCTTCCTCACTCTCTCTCTGAACAACGGTACACGGAAATAACGGTACGGTACAGAGAGAGAGAGAGAGAGAGAGAGAGAGAGGTGTAGTGCGGATATGTGGTAATGTTGTGTCATCAGTGTGTACCTCCTTGACTCCTTGATTCAACCCCACCTATAAATCTGACTGGCTAACTTACGGTACTTATGTGGGAAGTATGAACAGTGTTGATAAATCTGGACCAAATGTTTCCCCTGTTTCCTGGCATACTTTGGAGGAATCGAGGCACTCCAATGTGCTGGTTATGCTATTTTATATTTAATTAACATTTAGTATAATGGGGTGGTCAGGACACACATACACAGAGGTCTACACAGATCATATGCATGCCAATTAGAAACACACACACACATACACATAATGCTAACAAGTTCAAACACACACACACACACACATAATGCTAAGAGGTACACACACATACACATACACATAATGCTAACAGGTTCAAAACAAACACACACACTTCCGTTCACACCATACAACCCATAACCTTGCTCACGGTATATTGGTTCTATAATTCCTTCCCAAGAGGACTGACTAACTGACTTAACTATATAAAGGATGACCATGACCAGGAGGAAAAGGAAAGAAGGAAGGAAATGGAGTGAGGGAATGTGGGTCACCTTCTAAAGTTAGCGGGGTTTTTATGTATTTTTCTACGGAAACAGATTGATTGCCCATTATAGTACATACAGGTATATTTTAGATCAGTTGAAACAGAGAGAGAGAGAATGATTGTGTGTATGTGTAAAATATTTGGTATAATATATGTTGGCTTACATAATAATAATAATAATATAAGTCTGTACATTTCCACCAATATATATATATAAATGGAGACGAGACGTATGTATATTTATATACGAGCCTTACTGTACTGTACTGAATGAAGTATATAAAAATAATAAACCTTGTATTAGTTACCTTGGGGAAATTATCAGCCATATAATGTAAATCGGAAACAGATAAATAATTATTTAGCTGTTTCCGATTGATTATAATAGCTAAATATAGTCCCATCCTTGACAGATATTACATACTATATATATATATTTACCTGTATAGAGCAATTTGTTTGGTGTACAGTACAGTAAGTATAGTTCTAAATATACGTCTTACAACATATGCTGTCTTTATCTTACATGACATATTTCTGATCATTTCGTGTCACGGGATAAATATTTATATACTCCTTAAATGTGTGAAACTTTATAATTGTGAATAATTATATTTGTCCATCAGTTTCTAATAATTTGTGTGTTTATTATTTAGTTTGTACATTACTGAGTGTCACCATGTTAGTTAATTATAAACGGGATAATTTTAGCAGTTCAGGTGTAACGAGAGAGATATTCAGACTTTTCCGTTCTTTCTGTGCGTGTGTGGGAGCAAGGATATATATTATTAGTAGTGGGTAAAGTAGGAAAATTTTGATGTATGATTTTGTTTGGAGAGAGAGAAAGATAGATGCAATTACCGTAAGTGTGAAAGGTTAGAATATTAGTAGTTGACCGTGCTTGAGAGAGAGAGAGAGAGAGAGAGAGAGAGAGAGCAAAGAACAAAAGGTCAAGGGTGAGAGTGAAGAACCACGAGAGAGAGAGAGAGAGAGAGTTCATTGCCACACGTCTCGCACACTTAGCCACGCGCCTTTTCGCACTCCCTCTCTCTCTCTCTCTGTAGTCATTCTCCTTTTCCCTACATCATCATCATACCTTTCTTGCTGTTTGGTTTCTTTCACTCACTTTCTTTGTTTCTATACTTTTCCTGTGTCTCTTCTCTACTCAATTATCACTTACTTCTCTCTCTAAAAGAACTTGCTTGCTTTTAGTATATATAATGTTTTTAAGAATCGACAACCATAGGCCTAGCCCCCAGAAAAAAATTAATACACTCACCCATAAATTCACCTTCTCTTCTACGTATATGACAAAGGAAACTCTGACGGGAAAGTACAGTGTTGGTAAATCTGGAGCAACTGATTATATTATTACTCCATATTATTCCAAGCAACAGAGCACCATTATTTTTGTTCATCTGGTCCTGTTCCCTGGCATACTTTTGGAGGATTCAAGGCACTCCTAATGTGACAAAAGTGAACTATACCCCCTTAATTAAATGGTCTACATTACTCTACAATTTATATCTATCGTATCTTACTCATAACATCAACAACAAAAGTCTATGGGATCCGCACGCCTCGTTTCATCACTACACCTGTTTTATCAGTAGGTCAGTTACCTTTGGCCAGTGAGTGAGGGAAGGAGGAATGGTGGTGGGGGACCTCAGTTTTTTATTCTTATTTGTTGTTTAGTTTTATTTCTAGTTGGAGTCTCTGTCGAGCTTTTTATATATAGATCTCTCTCTCTCTCGGTCGTATATATGTATAAATCAAACCAAATGTGGGTTGTTTTGGTAAGGTGTTTATGGAAAATCTTGCTTGGGTCTAATAGGGTGGGAAATGATCGCAGGATAAAGAGGGAAGGATTATGATCACCTCAATTATTCCACAATCTGACTGTCAGGATCTATTTTATTTTATATTGGTAATTATCTAAAATCCATAGCACTGGCCAAAATTTCGGATGCACGTTTCCTAAACACAAATAGCCCTAATAAAACAAAAAAAACAAATCGTAGCTAATAGTAAATTTTCTCGTTTTTAGACGCTGTTTAGTAAATTAACGAACGAAATAATAAGAATAATCACACAAACCAAATAACGAACGAGGGATAAACTTCACATAAAAAAAACAACAACTA
>JAWQEG010007146.1:0-41568 GCA_033782935.1 Petrolisthes cinctipes
CCTCCTCCTCACCCACTTTTTACCTCTTCATTCTCCTCCCCCATTTCTCTTTTCCTTCTCACTCTCTTACCACCACCACCACTTCCATTCCATCCTTCCTCCTTCCCCTTCTCCGTCGAACTATTTCCTTCTCCTCCTCCTCCACCTTCTTACCCCCTTTTCCTTCATTCATTTCACTACCCCTTTTCTCTTTCCCCTCTCCCCAATTCCATCTTTCTTCCTTTCCTTTCTCTCACACCTTTCATACCTTCTCCAATCCATCTCTCCTCTCTCTTTCCCTTTCCTTCTCACTATTCTACCCCTACTCTCTTTCATTTCTTTCCCCATCACCTTCCTTCCTTCATCCCAATCCTCCTTTTCTTTTCCCATCTCCTCAATTCCATCTTTCCTCATTCCTCTTCTCTCTAACTATTCCTTCTATTCTCTCTCTTCCCTCTCTCTCTCTCTCTCACTATTCCTTCCCCTCTCCTCCTTCCTATTCTCTCTCTCTCTCACCATTCCTTCCCCTCTCCTCCTTCCTCTTCTTTTTCTCTCACTATTCCTTCCCCTCTCCTCCTTCCTCTTCTCTCTCTCTCTCTCTATCCTTCCCCTCTCCTCCTTCCTCTTCTCTCTCTCACTATTCCTTCCCCTCTCCTCCTTCCTCTTCTCTCTCTCTCTCTCACTATTCCTTCCCCTCTCCTCCTTCCTCTTCTCTCTCTCTCACTATTCCTTCCCCTCTCCTCCTTCCTCTTCTGTCTTTCTCTCTCTCACTATTCCTTCCCCTCTCCTCCTTCCTCTTCTCTCTCTCACTATTCCTTCCCCTCTCCTCCTTCCTCTTCTCTCTCTCTTTCACTATTCCTTCCCCTCTCCTCCTTCCTCTTCTCTCTCTCACTATTCCTTCCCCTCTCCTCCTTCCTCTTCTCTCTCTCACTATTCCTTCCCCTCTCCTCCTTCCTCTTCTCTCTCTCTCACTATTCCTTCCCCTCTCCTCCTTCCTCTTCTGTCTCTCTCTCTCTCACTATTCCTTCCCCTCTCCTCCTTCCTCTTCTTTTTCTCTCACTATTCCTTCCCCTCTCCTCCTTCCTCTTCTTTCTCTCTCACTATTCCTTACCCTCTCCTCCTTCCTCTTCTCTCTCTCACTATTCCTTCCCCTCCCTTCCCACACACTCTGTTCCTCTCCACTCAGAAAGGTCGGAATCATATTTGTCGTGAAACAGACGGCTCGATAACTCAATTTGGAGGTGAAATGTAGCCACCAAAGTTTTCGGATCAATCTTGGGACACGGGAAAACAGAATTCGCATATCTTGGGGACGTCAGACGAAAAGAAAAGAGTGTGGTGTGTGTGGAGAGAGGGAGAGAGGGAGAGAGAGAGAGAGAGGGAGAGGGAGAGGGAGAGGGAGAGGGGGAGGGGGAGGGAGAGGGAGAGGGAGGGAGAGGGAGAGGGAGAGAGTCTGAGAGTCTGGGAGAGGGAGAGGGAGAGGGAGAGGGAGAGACTGAGTCTGAGAGTCAGAGAGTCTATTCCAGGTGATGTTTCTAGAGATCATCATCTCCATCAATCAAAGACTGTATTTACACATTTTTGAAGGACCTAAAACTCGTATAACAATTAATATAAAATGAGCACCTTCTAGATTACAGATTATTTTAGAAGCTGTCTGAAGTCGTGCATTAGGTAAGCCTTAAAGTCGACCCACTCCTTGTCCCAAGAAGGAAAATACAAAGTGTCTATTAATAATATAAAACGATTAGCCTGAATAAAGGAAACGCCACACATACAGTCGAAAAGGTTATAATAAAACGGAGCGAAATTACGTAATGTACAGCACATAGTGAAAACAGTGGTAATTGAGTTTCCTGGACAGCACTTGACGTGTGCAAGTAATTTACAGTGGGGCATGAAAATACAAAAATCAGTGAATGACGTGATCAACACTGTAAAAATATGAAGCCCAGTCATGGTGTAGGGAGAATAAAAAGGGAAGAGAGTGGTGTGTGTGTGTGTTGATGACATTGAATTTAAAATAGTCATGGGGCCAACAAGACTCGGAATCGGAAAGCACACACACACACACACACACACACACACACACACACTTTCTGCTATTACTCTCTCTTGTCTGTTTCAGTCTCTATTTTCCTATTCCACTCTCTCTTCCTTAATCTTTCTCCATTCCATCCCTCCTTGTTACTCTTCCTTCCCTCTTCTTTTTGGCTCCTCTCCCTTCTCGTTCCTTTTCATTTCCATTATCTTCACCAGTTTCTTGCAGCCTCTTTTTCTCAAGAGACTAATGTACAGACTTCGTGAATGAAATAATAAATTTTCTCTTATCATCTTTCCTGACGCAGTGTTGGTGTAGACGTTGATGCTCTTGCCAATGTCTTCTCCATAAAGTTTAAAGCAATGCAAACAAGAAAACAAAGCAAATCGTATTTTCTGAATAACATCTGTGTTTCCTGTCCCTTTTCCTCTTCCTAAGGCATCTTCTTACAATGTTAGTATTTGTTTAACGCGCTGTATATCTGCAAAGCTTCTCTACTCTTCTCATCGTGTCTCTTCTCTTCATATCATCTATTTTCTCATCTCATCGTCTCTCTTCACTTCTTTTCTCCCTTCGCGCAGTGTCCTTCCATTCTCTAAACTATTTTTCTCTGTTAACACCTCCAGGTCGGGGCTCCAGCAAGGAATAAAATAACGATGACTCCCCACCGTCGCCCATCAAAGTTGAAATAGAAACAGCCCCCTCGGTGTGTCGGCACCTGTGGAATCATTAAGACCTTATCAATTGTGTACGGACGGAGACGTGGGGCAGCAGTAGCAGCAGAAGTTCGTGATACCTGAAGGACGTGAAGGGATGCATGGGGCTGGCTGGATGAAGGTAAGTAAGTTATTGGAGTTTTCTATTAAAGGTTATGGTTATGTTGCAGTGTGTTATATTATGTTAAGCATGAGGTTTTCTGTTTAAGATATGGTATGTGTTATGCTATATAATCATTAAGGTTGGGAAATGGGAAGTAACCCAACGCACATGACAGGATGATATGTAAGTTTGACCCTTTTCTTCTTAATGATAAGGCTTTATTGTATTGTGTAGGTTGGGTTAGGTTACGTTAATTGTCTGGGAGGTAAGGTTTTAATTTTCTCTTAATTAAAGGTTATCTCCTACTATGTCTTCGTAGGGTAGAATTCACTAAGTTCCTTGTAGTTTATGTTATGTTGTGTCTTGCTACTATTCGTTACATTAGTGTCACGTGTGGTAGTGGCATTTGCTTCGTAACTCTGCATGTATTGGTGTATTTTATGATATCATTAGCCATATATTCTGTTATTGTTTTCTTATTCCATGTTTATCGTGTGTTATTGTCTGATCGTCTCACTGTCTTCATTACTGTCCATACTCACTATTACGCTACTTCGTATTTTTGTACCGGGAAAGAGAGGCTGTAAAATGTGTAAATGCAGATATACAGAAAAGAAAAAACACGTAATTTTTGGCAATATCTGGAAAATTGTATCGGAAACATTGTTCAGCCTCGTTCACACTGATTTGTTTTGTTCTCTCGTGATCATTTATCTAATTTATAAGTACTTAATCGTTACGAAATCATCCAGCCAATTCTACTCCGTGTATCTGAATCGCCTCTTATGTGCGACGAGACACAATGAGAGAGAGAGAGAGAGAGAGAGAGAGAGAGAGAGAAGAGAGACGAGAGAGAGGGAAGAGAGAGAGAGAGAGAGAGAGTAATGACTTTCCTCGCTTAAAAAATAATTGTGTGTATTTTTATGACGACGACAAGTGCAATTAATTCAGTATTCGAATTTTGTTGTGTATGACGACAAGTGCAATTATTCAGCTTCATTTTGTTTCATCCATCATCTTCAATTTTTTCTGTATTCATAACTTGTTTCTATTACATAATTTTTTTCAATTTTGTTAATTATGATGACAAATGTGTACCTGGAACTTGTGACACTTTCTCATCTTACTCACACTAGAAAATATAAGGCAATATGCAGCTATCGTTAAACCTACAGGATGTGATCACTTTAGGGGGAGCAGGAGTAGGGGACAGACTTGGGGGGGGAAGGGTTTAGGGGGGTGCGGGGAGTAGGGGGACAGGCTTGGGGGGGTTTAGGGGGGTGCGGGAGTAGGGGGACAGGCTTGGGGGGGTGGGGTATGGGAATATGGGACAGTCTTTCTACCCACCCCAAGCCTGTCCCCCTATTTCCGCACCCCCCCCCCCCAAGTCTGTCCCCTATTCCCGCACCCCCTAAATTAACACAGATGGGGATAAACTGGTGGTATACTATTTTTTACCAGCCTATGCCAGGAAAGAAACCAGCACCTCAGTATAATATATAGTAAAATATCTGTTCGTTCTGAAACACTGTTGTGAGAATCAGTATCCCTCATAAATTATTGGTAGTTAAAAGGTGCCATCCTCCTGTCATGTGTAGAACTTGATAATTATGGAACATTTACTGTAACACTCGTGATACGTAATCCTGACCAGAGACGAACGGCAGGCACCACACACACACACCCTGCATTCGAACTCAGCCTCTATAGGTGTACTGGGTGGGGAAATGAGCAATACCAGGCGATTCGAAGCTTTCTGCTCCTCACACTCTGGTCAGAAATTATGTATCACGAGTGTACATGTATTACACAAGCGCGCGCGAGGTCACACACACACACACACACACACACACACACACACACACACACTCACAAGAAATAATAATCCAGGAGTTTAAAAAGTTAGTTGAAGCTCTGACACATTGGTTGTTTCTTATATCCGGAAGTGTCAGCCATCTTGAGTTATCCAGTTAATGTGTGTGTGTGTGTGTGTGTGTGTGTGTGTGTGTGTGTGTGTGTGTGTGTAAAATATAGATAATGGTAGACCAAAAGATGGATAAATAGATAGATAGATCCAGACAGAGGGAAAAAAAAATGAGATAGACAAATATATAGAGAGAGAATATGAGGGAAAGAGCTAATTTCGTTGAATTAAATATATACACAGACAAATACAGATCTTACCGCCGCAAACGAGATGTTCTGGCTTTAATGCTAATGAATCTAAAATCCCATTAGGCCTTGTTAGCAGGAGGAGAGAGAGAGAGAGAGAGAGAGAGAGAGAGAGAGAGAGAGAGAGAGAGTGTGTGTGTGTTACAAGGAGTTACAAGGAAAAGAAGTACCCTAGGGGACCTTACGATCCATACAAAGAGGGTACCTGTGGGTTTAGTTGCGCAAGTAGGCGACCATCCTCGAATGTGTCATGTGAAACCATCAAGGAACACTCGCACAACGGCTTAAACACCTAGACGGTGATTTAAGGCTTTGTCTAATCTGGACTTGAACTGATCCACAGAGTTGCTGTTGACTACATCAGCAGGAAGCGCGTTCCAAGTACCGCAGATGCTGTATGTAAAGAATTTACCACACAGATCACGGTTGTATCGCTTCAGTTCAAGTTTGTAGCCATGATTCCTGGTTGTGCCCTCACTGAGTTGGAAAATGTCCCTGTAGTCTACATTGTCAAAGCCTCGTAGTATTTTAAACACTTCGATAAGCTGACCACGCAGTCTCCGGGTTTCCAAAGAGAACAGGTCGAGTTCTACCAACCGATCTTTATAGCTCTTGTGTCTAAGAGAGGGTATAAGTTTGGTTGCCCTGGCTTGCACTCGTTCCAATCTCGCGATATCCTTCCGGTAAGAAGGACTCCAAAACTGGACTGCATACTCCAGGTGCGGTCGGACAAGGGAATTGTACAGACAAAGTACCATCTCCTTGTTCCGGTATCCAAACTGTCGCTTTATGTACCCTATCATCCTTTGGGCTTTCTTCTCAGCCTCAATACACTGCTTTGAGAACTTGAGGTCGCTTACGAGAGCATTGCCCTTAAGGTTATACTCTGTTCGGGGGTTTCTGTGGCCTATATGCATAACTTTGCATTTGTTCACGTTAAATGGCATTTGCCACGTGTCTGACCACTCCCCGATCTTCCTAAGATCTTCTTGTAAGCGGGTAGTATTTCCTTCTTTCGCGACATTCATACCAAGCTTAGTATCATCGGCGAATTTGGAAATCTTGGCAACCATGTCACCATCCACGTCATTAACATAGATGATAAACAGTAGTGGTCCCAGAACAGAACCTTGGGGAACACCGCTAGTAACGGGCACCCACTCTGAAGCCTGTCCATTCACTACCACCCGCTGCCGTCTGTCACTTAGCCAGTTCTCTATCCAATTTGCCACATTTCCGTCTATGCCCAGTGCACGCACTTTCCGAAGGAGGCTGCGGTGGGGTACCTTATCAAAGGCTTTCTGAAAGTCTAAGTAGACAACATCGACCGCTTTATCCCGATCATGCTCACTGAAAACAAAATGGAAGAATTCCACCAGATTTGTGAGGCATGACCGGTGCTGCCGGAACCCATGCTGGGAACCCCTCAGTAGCAAATTTGATTCTAAGTGTGCTGTTATTTTGTCCACCATAATGCTCTCCATGAGTTTACAGACTATCGAGGTTAAACTGATGGGTCTGTAGTTTGACGGTTGGCTAGCATCTCCCTTCTTGAAGATAGGAGTCACCTCTGCCTCACGCCAGTCTCTAGGAACGCATCCAGTCTGGATTACCCTGTTGAAGACCATGCACAGGTGCCGTGATACTTCACCTTGCACTTCTTTCAACACTCTAGGTAAGAACCCGTCCGGACCAGGGGACTTGTTTGCTTTTAATTCGATTATTTTTCTCTCAATTTCTTCTTGGGTGAAGACCATTGACTCCAACTTCTCACTGAAGGAGTCCAAAGGTTCGGGAATGGGACCACTCTCTTCAGAGAACACTGATGAGAAGTACTCATTTAAGAGGTTAGCATTTTCTGCATCAGAGTGCATCAATGCTCCATCCTCATTCACCAAGGGACTGATCCTGCGTCGGATTGGTTTACGGCCATTCACATAACTGAAAAACTCCTTGGGGTTCTCTTTGCAGAGTCTAGCCACACGGACCTCCTCAGCACGCTTAGCAGCCCTTATTTTAGACTTCACGTTTCGATTCAGTCTTCTATGACCGTCAAAGTCCCCAGATGCCTTCGCTCGACGATACGCAGTTCTCCTCTCCCTTAGTAGGTTACGGATTTCCCGATTAAACCACTTCGGTTGAATGAACTTCTGACCTGTTCCCTTCAGAGGAATAAAGCGCGGACTGAAGTCCATGAAGGAAGACAAGAATGACCTCCACAGATCATCAGCACTCTCTCCCTCCTCTAGTTCCATTTCAGCAACGCCTTCACGAAGACCTGCAAAGTTCGCTCTCCCCATGTCTAATTTTTCTATGCACCGGGGTCATATTAGGGACCATATTAGGGACCTTAACTGAAAATCTTATAAGCTTGTGGTCGCTTCCGCCTATTTCTTCGTTTACAGAGAGGTCTTGAATGATGTCATCCTCGGAGGTGAGGACCAAGTCGAGTATGTTAGCACCTCTTGTTGGCTCCCTTACCCATTGAGTGAGGAATTCATCATTTACAAACTCCAAGAGTGGTGTGTTCTCGGCAGAGGGCTCTCTGGTTTCCCAGTCAACATGTGTGTTGAAGTCCCCCATAAGGATGCACACCCTGCCGTCCACTAGTTCACCCAGCAACTGGTATAGGTCCCTGTCCATCTCATTGAGTTGTCCAGGGGGTCTATAAAGCAGAAGGGTTCTGTATTTTGCAGTGCCTATTTCTAGGTCAACTCCAAGGAGCTCGTGGTTCGATGTGATGTTGCAGGTCATCGAATTGATAGAGTTCTTTACATACAACAGCACACCACCATCCCCCTCTGTCTTCTCTATCTTTGTGGAAGGAGTTGGTAGCCTGGAATCACGAATTCCCCTTCAAGATCTCTGTCTGAGGTCTCAACCATGACTCCGTTATGGCCACCATCTCGGATTCCTCTGTCGCAGAGAGAGAGAGAGAGAGAGAGAGAGAGAGAGAGAGAGAGAGAGAGAGAGAGAGAGAGAGAGAGAGAGTGTGTGTGTGTGTTTTTCCCTTACCTTTTCCTTCTTCAATAATTCTACTAGGGAAAAAAAAGTATATAGTTCCATAACAGCACAATCTTTTATCCATCTTTCCCTCTTAATTCACCAATTGTATATCGGAGAGGAAAAGAGGAACTGATGCAAGAAAAGAGAGAGAGAAAGATTAGGAGGAAGAAGAAAAAGAGGAAATATTTTAAAGAAAGAAGCCGAGGAACTGAGAAAGGAAGAGAATGAGAAAGAGAGAAAGTGGAATAAACAATAAAAAATAAAATAATAAACAATGTATTTTCCCGACGTGATAATGTTCGAGATTGTTTTTTATATAATTTATTGATTCCTGGAGTTTTTTTATTTTCTCATAATATTTTGATGGATAAAATCGTGGTCGAGTGTTCTTACCCTTCATGTTGCAACTGTACACACATTATTTCCGCATCATTTTGCAACAGTACACGCATTAGTTCCTCAACCCTATTGCCAGACCAGCGATTCTAACTTTATAAAACGATCTGACCCTTTGAATTCTGGTGAAAACCATGAAGCTCTCCCTACAATTATTTTTTTAGTTTGTACTTGACGTCCCAACCCGATTGTATTGTATATTACCTCGACAGTAGTAACCTATTCCACTTTGTTATACACATTTAATTACCTTGAGTAAGCTTGTAAATCATATACAGTGTATTATCACCATAATGCATTTTACAGTAGAGACCTTCATTTCTATATGCCAGATTTTAAAGACCCTGTGAAACCTATTTATATATCTATCCACAATACGTTCTATGACCTGAACAGACTAAGATACCCAGACATGGACTCTTGACCTCTTCCAGCCCTTGATAATACAGTTGCCTTCACTTCTGGGTTACTCACATAGCTTTGTAAACCCTCACTTTCGGTAAACTAAAATACAGAAAATATCGACCGCATGATTGATAAAGGCACCATCACTGTACCTCATCACAAGTAATATCTTTTCGCACACAGGACATTGAAACTTTGAGCACTCACAGTTTGCGGGATGAGGAGATTGATAGTACCAGGTGGGAAGTGCAGGAGTGGAGGGAGGCATTTGAACCTAATCTCCAGACTGTCCATTAAAAGGGATATAATAGTAATGTTGACGACAATCTTGAAGCAACTGATGCCTCCAAACTATTCAGAGCAACAGGTCACCATTATGTTTTGTCTATTTTGTCCTGTTTCCTGCATGGCAATACTTTGGAGGAATTAAAGTACTCTAATGTATGTACCAAATATATACGACTTCCCTTAGTGGGTAGCTAATTTTGGTACATTGCTGCGCCAAATTCCTCCAAAGTATATATGCCAGGAAACAACAGTACCAGGATAACCAAAATAATGATGGCCTGTTGCTCGAGATAGTTTGTAGGAATCAGTTGCGCCAGATGTACCAACACTGTACATACTTCACCCTTAACTTGCACAGGAGACGTTTGATGTAGCACTATACCCTCTATCTCTCCCACTGTCTATCTGCATATTTCTCTATCCATCAGTCAGATTGTTGCTTTATCCATCTGTCTTCTCTGCCTTGTCAATTAAGTTATCTCTTTATCTTTATGTCTGTTCCATCTATTCCTTTATCCATCTGCCATCTCTGCCTTTTCTATTTCTATCCATCTATCTGTCGGTTCCATCTATTCCTTTATCCATCTGTCATCTCTGCCTGGTCTTTCTCTATCCATCTGTCCTTCTGTCGGTCTGTCTGTCGGCATGTCTGGGCACTATATTCTTCCTTCCCGTGTAATCAAATAAATCTTTTCCCTTTCTGGTATATATAGGGCCACAGTAGCTCGTGTGTTTTCTCAGTTTGTCTTCTCTCGATTCTATTTCTCACAAAAAGTTTTTCACCTTTTCTCTTTTCCTCCTTTTTTTTCTTCTTCATTCTTCTCCACATCTAGCGCGATATCCTCCTCCTCCTCCTCCTTTAACTTTATCGCCACCTCCCAACATTCTCTCTCCTCCACCACAAAATCCTGTCCCACCTCACTCCCTCTCCATCTTTTCCCTCTCTCTTCTTCCTTCTCCTTGCCCTCTCTCGTCATCCTTCTTGCTGTCCCGTCTTATCTCCCTCGGTCATCTCTTTTCTTTTGTCCCTTTATCTCTCACGCCTCCATCACTCTTCCCCTTCACTCTCAAAAAGTAAACAAAGGCTTTCAAGACCTCTTTCCTCCCTCTCCAGAGCTTCTCCCGTCTTCCTGCCTCCTTAAGCTTTTCTCTCCATTATTAACTTTCCCCACACACTTACTTCTCTCATGATGGTTTTCTCTCAAGTTGCCTTCTTGTACATACTTCTTAAAATCTGGTAGTCTACTGCTTCACGTATGAACTACTTTGAAAATCACGTATATAAATGTATGTAACGTAAATTTTCATTGGCGGTTCAGCATACCAACCTTTTCCTGAATATATCCAGAATCTTTGTTAGGATGTCACCTGCCTACTATTTGATACACACACACACACACACACACACACACACACACACACACACACACACACACACATATATATATATATATATATATATATATATATATATATATATATATATATATATATATATATATATATATATATATATATATATATATATATATATATATATCAGCAAAATATCTTGAATGTTTGAACTTTTCACTATCTATATGTATTTATTTGTCTTCCCATTGTAGTTTTCTGACAATGCTTTCAAGACAATCCGTAAATAGTTTGCTCATTAAATTAACTGATTCATTGTGTGTACAGCCGTGGTCAATTATTTTCATTCACATATAGATAACTCCAAATATTGCTATCTAATGTTTTTCACGTTCACATTTTATCTTAATGTTTTGAATGGTGAGTAGTTGTTTGTTTTAAATCAGAAAATTGTACTTAAACTATGTATTGGAAAGTATACCAGCAAACCAACAGAGGGAAGATTTAAACGTTTACATGAGTGATCCAATGTAGATGATTATTATTGACCACAACTTGACATGGTTAATAGTTGAGTATCCACTCGGAAACCTACTTCTCTTGAGACTGGCTTACATTTGGTTCTGTAGTTACTTTTTTTGTGACTACTTTAGTGTAAAGTTTATAAATATCTGATGATAACCCGTTGGGTCTATAGATACTATGTTTTTGACGGTTTCATTTTTTGTGCAGCAAAATAGCAATTATATTTTATGAAGTGTATATGTTTTTCGATGCATGGGCAAGCTTAGGGCCCCATATGCATTTGCGGTGTCGTTAAGTAGATTGTTACTCCCAACCTTACATGTCGTAAATGTATTGCCAGTAAACGCTTGTGCAACTCAATTACAGCATTTTTCTCTCGTGTATAAATGATAGAGTCCTTGCCATAGAAAATGCATGCAGTATGACGGGTTGAGCCACACGAGGGGTGAGTGAGTGATGGGGAGGACAACAGGAAACAGTGCCATGATATACCAAAGGATATGTTAGGACTAATTAATCATGGCCAAGGAGAAGGTGGACTCCTGTTGGGTGGACTGATAGAGTGGAAGCAGGAGGAGCCAGAAAAGGAGGAAGGGGTGGAGGAAAGAGAGAATAAGAAGGGGGTAAAATAAGAAGGGGGAGGAGGAAGAGGAGACAAAACAGGAGGAGACGCACGAAAAAACAAAACAAGGAGGCAGAAGAGGAGAGGAGAAAAGGCAGGAGAAGGATGAAAGGCAAAAGATGATGTAGAATGACGAGGAGGAGATGAGACAGAAGAAGGCACAGGAGGAGGAGGAAGAAGAAGAGGGGGAGACAGAAGAAGGTGGAGGTGGATGAGGAGAAGGAGTGTCGAAGGAGGCGCAGCAGAAGGACGCCTCACCTCCCTAGCCGCGTCAAGGTAATCAACTCAATTATCTTGGTGGTGTCGCGTGCGAGGCGCCCAGGGAAGGCCAGGAGGGTGGGGGACAGACTCAGGTAGGGAAGGAAGGAAGGAAGGGAGGGAGGGAGGCCAGGCGATGGATGAGAGAGAGAGGAGAGAGAGAGAGAGAGAGGAGAGAGAGAGAGAGAGAGAGAGAGAGAGAGAGAGAGACGAGTGGAGGGGAGGGAAGAAATAGGGAAGAATTACGTTGAGACGAACGGGGAAGAAGGAAGAGAGACCATATACAGAGAGACAGGGTTGAGAAAAGGGAAAACAAGTGATGGAGAGGAGGGAAGAGGATAGACTGATTTTAGGATGATAATTATTGATCACCCTAGGACTGGAAGACACTGTAGGACGTGGGGCAATGTGATAGAGAGATGAACGAGTAACAGCAAGCTCGATAGGAAATAGAAGGAAAGGAGGGATGGAGAGGAAGGGAAGAGAGACGGATCGGGTGGAAGAGGAAAGGAAAAAGATGCGAAGAGGAGTGAGGGGAAGTGAGAAGGATGGGGTTTAAATGAGAAGAATATAGATAGATATAGAGGGGAAGGTTGAAAGTGAGTTAGCAGGTTGAAAAGAATTGGTGCAGGGTTTGACAGTAACAGAGGAATGGTGAGAGGGATTGGGGTGTGAAAAACAGGGAAGCAAGACGAAAAAAAGTGAGGAAAGAGTAGGGAAAGGATGAAAGTGTGGGGATAATGAGGTGGGGTGGGAAGTGTAGAAAAGAGGGAGGAAAACTTAACAGATGGGAAAAGCGTTACAAGAGACGAAGGAACGAGGAAATTGAGTCTAGAAGAAAGTAAGAAATGTAAGACAAAGGATAGAGAGAGAGAGAGAGAGAGAGAGAGAGAGAGAGAGAGAGAGAGAGAGAGAGAGAGAGAGAGAGGAAAATACATGAAAAGACTGATGGGGAGGGAATGAGTTGAGGCAGAGAGAAAAAGGAAGGGAAGGGGAGGGAGGATAGGAGCTGGGAGAAACAGGAGGAGATTAATAAGGTGAAAGGAGAAGAGGCGTTGTATTAAGATGGACCTCTGGATGATACACCACGATGAGAGGGGGAGACCAGGGAGGGAGTCTAGTTGGGTAAAGGGAAGGAAAAGCGAGGACAGAACTTTAGATAGTAGGATATTTTGGAAAGGGAATGAGCAGACAAGAAAAGGGTTTGTGAAAAGGGAAAACCCAAGGAGTGAGTTTGGGTAAAGGAAAGACCAAGGAGGGAGTTTGGGTAAATCGAATGAAAGGCGAGGTGAGGACTTGAGTAGGATTCTGGAGATGGGAATGACAAGCAAAGAAAGAATTTGAAAAAAAAAGATGGTATGGGAAAGCCTTGTAGTAAAAGGAAGGAAAAGACTTGAGGTAGAAAATTTGGAAAAGACAAAAGATGCAAGAAAAGATCTTGGGAAGAAGGGCAAGGGTTCGAAGGACGGATAATTTTTGAGAAGGGAGAATAGATAAAGAAAAAATTGAGGGATATAGGAAGGCAAAGTAAAAAAACCATGCAATAGAATTTGGGAAATTGACTAGAGATGCTAGATGAAAATTTTGGTGAAAGGAAAATAATGAAATCGGGGAGAAAAGAGAGGAATGAAGGAAAGACAGATAAGAAATAATAAAATTTAAAGATGAGAAACAAGAAAACATAGAAGGAAAATACTGTGAGATGTCAAAGACAGGAAAAGGATTGTTGTAAAGGGATGAGAGACACCAACATTACTACAAACAAATATTACTATACTACATTGTCCCAATTGATTTTTTTACACACACACACACACACACACTCACACACACACCGAGAGAGAGAGAGAGAGAGAGAGTGAGAGAGAGAGGAGAGAGAGAGAGAGGGGGGGGGGAGAGAGAACAAATGCATGTTGAGTTTACTGTTGTCTCCTTGTGCTGCAGTGCGGTACATACCCTGTTCATTACCTTCTTTTTCCCGTGACTACTCTCTTTTCTCCTGTCATGTTAAAGTCTGTACCCAGGTATATATATATATATATATATATATATATATATATATATATAAATATATATATAATATATATATATATATATATATATATATATAATATATATATATAATATATATATATATAAATATAAAGTATGCATACTATACATATTAAGTATGATTTGATAAAAGCCTATTGCATTCTATCTCTCTCTCTCCTCTCTCTCTCTCTCTCTCTCTCTCTCTTCTCTCTCTCTCTCTCTCTCTCTCTCTCTCTCTCTCTCTCTCTCTTCTCTCTCTCTCCTCTCTCTCTCTCTCTCTCTGATTATCAGTCTGTCCACTGTCTCTATGTCCATCTCTTTTATATCAGCACATCATCACCTCACTTTAGCAATACTATTTAGTAAACAAGCACTCTTTCTATCTCAGTTTCATACACTCGAATCTCCTTCACTCTTCCTCGATAACTCGACAAGCCATTCACTTTCCTCAAGGTCTGTGATACAGTCGGCGAATTTTGGAAGCTAGGAATTTCTCTAAACTGAACCATAAAACAAATCCTATAAAGATAAAGCACGTTTTCGTGGCATAGCTTGTAGACGTGAGTAGCCACCAATTTATCTACGACACTATTACACAACCCCTTACTTAATAATTAATGAGTAAAATCGTTTACCGTACATCAACTTCATCTTCAAGGTCTCCTCTTTAATGCTTTAACTCATTTATGGTAAGCACTCTTTTAAACAACTACCCTAATATTATGATAATCACCATCATTACCTAAACAAGGTATACAGTATATAGGTGAGGGGGCGCACACGAGGATGAAGTACGGTAGTTTGTAAAGGAGGTATATAATTAAGTCCTTCATAACTTGGTGGCTATTCACACTTTCCAAGAAGTTGGTTGACTCATGTAAGGGGATTTGCTTTGTGGCACATTTTAGAGGAATAGGTAGATTTCATTTCACCAACATTATTTTGCTTCCTCAAGGGGACCCAGCCACTAGCTCTTAGTTCTTCAACTGTTCCTCTTTTCTTTCTATTTCCTTCCTGCTTGCTGTCTCACCTCTCTATCACTACTATCTGGCGCTATATGACTTCGCTGTTGCTGCGCCTAATACCAATCAATCAATCAATCCTCAAGGGGATTATGTCTTGTGGTTAAATTGGAGAGCTGCTGATTCCTCCAAACTAGGCCAGGACAAGACCATCTGAAGTTTTGAGCAGGGAATTATTTTGTAGTATTGTTATGAGGAATTTTGAACCTCCAACTCAACAACATTATCTTACTTATAGTCATGGACAATAGTTTTGATGCGAGTCCATTTTTAAACTGTGGAATTAATGATATTTCAAAGTTTTGTCGTATTATACAAGCAGAATTCTTGTACAATTTTGGCCAGCACTTACCCTCACCGATATTTTAGAAACAACGAAATGAAAATCTGAAACTTGTTTTTGCCTGATGCTTATTCGTGAGTCGATAAGGGATCACTTGCTATGCATTTGGAGGGCAACTGTTACCTCGAAACTATGGCAGGAAACAGACAACATCAGTGTTACTTTAATGGGGGATGTGTTTCGTGGCATAGCTTTGAGGAATCGGTAGCTCTCCGTTTTATCAAAAGAGCAATTATCCCCTTAACTCCTGCTCACGGTACTGTCAAATTTTAAAGTCATATCCGCTGCCACCTGAGGTCAAATTGATGGCATATGTATAGTTTTCATCATATATACTTCTGGGACATAAGCTCGTCTAGAATTCCCACAATAGCCATACTTGATTTTGTGAAAAGTATACAGGTCACTTGATGCCAGTGACATTTGGTTGTAATGGGCATGACAATAGAATCTAACAGTACACTTGGTATTTTATTAATTTGTGGTCACATACATTTTTTTCCCATGGTATAAGACTACAAGTGTCAAATTCCAGCGGTTGTGATAATATTTTCCCCTGCCCATCTTTTCTGTCTGCTTGCCTGTATGTATGTATGTACGTGTGTGTATAGATATGTATTAATGTTTATCAACCTTTCCGTGTTCTTTGTTTGTCTATCTATGAATGGTTCCCAATGGGTCACCAACAGCATGACGGGTCTTCTTAACCATAGATAGGTAACCTTTATTTGACATCATATTTTGGTAACTATGGGTCCCACAGACCCCAAAAGAATAATAGACGAAAAAATACTTACGATAATATTATTTGAAAAATGTAAACATAAGTATGAAGCTATATCATTAACTTTTATTGCCATTATCAAAGCAATGTTCATTCATCATTCTTTTATTTTTAACAGTGTTTTATATAGGATTCTTTAGAAATTTTCTACAAAAAACTAATGAGCTTCTTCCTGGGACTTCTTGGCTGGAAGGCCATCAGGGTGGTTGATCCATCTGTGGACAAGTTATGAAAGAATCCAATTTCGTTTTCAACCAGGGGTGTAACATCCCCGACATCATCACACGATTTGTAACGTGGGGTCTGAGATAACCAATATGCCTAGACATCGAAATTAGAGTGAAATACGGAAATGCCCACATCATGGCAATGAAGTTCAGTCCCTGTCAGGAAGGTAATGGAAATCACGAATTTTCGTTCATAAAGACATGCGGCACATGAAAAAAAAAAAAAATAAAAAAAAAAGCGTCTGGCACCAGAGACTCCAGGTTCCCTATTCAGGGTTAATGGGAAGGTACGGAGTTGGTTTATGGAGCAAATGATTTCTTCAAACTATTCCAAGCAACAAGTCATCATTATTTTTTTATCATTCTGGTCCTATTTCCTGGCATACTTTGGAGGAATCAAGTTCGCTCTAATGCACATACCACAAGTGTATTACCCCAGCCCTTTAAATTACAGTGACTTTGCTTGTATTATTTTACTGTGGTTAATTAAAAACAGACGATTTCACTCCCCGTGAAGATAATTTTGAACCCAGTGGGCAAGCATGGAATTGATGCTAAAGTACCTTAACAAAATATATGTGTGTGTGTGTGTGTGTGTGTGTGTGTGTGTGTACATTAGTATATAAAAAAATATTCTTGATTTTCAGAGAATCCTACAAAGCTATAATTAAATTTTCTGTTCATGAACTGTATGGATTTTATTTCGTGCAAAGATTGTAATATTTTGACGTGCAGCAGCGTAATACATAAATTAGATAGATCTAGTGTAGTCTACTTGTCGCTCGCGGGGTGTGGTGCGGAAACTGAACTTATATAGAGCAGTTTTGGTTTGTATTTTTCCATAATGTTCTGGCCGCGAGGTGTTCATTAATTAACCTGAGTGTTCCGTCTCGTCTGTGGATGGGGATGAAAAGAATGATGTGCTCAGTCACTTGTTCTGTGTTGTGTTCTTTTTGTGTGTTTGTTTTTTTTGTTGTTTCATTGTCAACTTATAATTCAATCTGTTACGGTTTTTTACTACATGCACCAGCAAAAAATTATATACTGCACACTGCACGCGAGGATAGTCACACACACACACACACACACACACACACACACACACACACACACACACACACACACAAACTGACGAAAAGCATGCACATTTTCTCAATATCCTTATCTCTTACTAATTTTCAATCATTCAGTTTCTTTCACACACACACACACACACACACACACACACACACACACACACACACACACACACACACACACACACACACACACACACAAACACACACACACACACACACACACACACACACACACACACACACACACACACACACACACACACTAATTTACTCTCTTTTCTCACTCTAATTCTCACCTTTACTCTTTTAATCCATCCAATATTTTACACACACATCCCTGTTAGTTCACCTTTCACTTTCCCTCATATCTGTCCCCTCACCTCTCTCTCCCCTCTCACCCTTCACTTTTGTTTCACCCTCAACTAACTTCTCCCTTCACCTTTCACTTTATCTGTATTCTTCCCTCACTTCTTCTACTCTCCCCTCACCTGTTATCTCACTGTTCATCTCTCCCCTCATCTCATCTCTTCACTCCCCTCCTCTCTCTCTCCCCTCTCATCTTTACTCTTCCCTCTCCTATCTTCTCTCTTCACCTCTTACTACACTACTTCCTTTACCTCTCACCCCCTCATTTCTCCTCCTCTCACCTTTCATAACTCCCCTCGATCTCTCCTCTCATCACCACTCACTCCCCTCTCATCTCTCATCTTTCAAAACAACTGCTGGAGGGTTAAGGGGGTCCTCTCTCTCTCTCTCTCTCTCTCTCTCTCTCTCTCTCTCTCTCTCTCTCTCTCTCTCTCTCTCTCTCTCTCTCTCTCCTCTCTCTCTCTCTCTCTCTCTCTCTCTGTGTGTGTGTGTGTGTGTGTGTGTGTGTGTGTGTGTGTGTGTGTGTGTGTGTGTGTGTGTGTGTGTGTGTGTGTGTGTATCATTATGAAGCTACAGCACTATCCTCTCTGTAAAGTTTGTGGAAGAAAAGGACTATGAGATAATATTTCATTCTGTTTTGTGTCTCCCCTTTCCTACTTCTCCTTCCTATCACTCTCCACATATTGCTTCCTCGGGTCTTATTTCCCCCCTTTTTATCCCCTATTCCTCTTTCTTCACCTTCTTCCTCCATTTTATTTTTTTATTTTCATTTTGTATCTCCCCTTCTTCTAGTCACAAAATTTTTTCCTCTCTCCATTTTTCACTTTCACTTCCCCCTGCTCTTTCCCACCCCTCTTCCGCCTCCATCCACACTTCCCTTTTCATCTCTTTTTCCATCCCACTGCTTCTGTCTCCTCCCTTCCCCTCCTGTCTCCTCCCATCCCCTTCTGTCTCCTCCCATCCCCGTCTGTCTCCTCCCATCCCCGTCTGTCTCCTCCCATCCCCGTCTGTCTCCTCCCATCCCCGTCTGTCTCCTCCCATCCCCGTCTGTCTCCTCCCATCCCCGTCTGTCTCCTCCCATCCCCTCCTGCCTCCTCCCTTCCCTCCTGTCTCCTCCCATCCCCGTCTGTCTCCTCCCATCCCCTCCTGTCTCGTCCTTTCCCCTTCTGTCTCCTTCCTTAACCGTCTATCTCCTCCCTTCCCTTCCTGTCTCCTTCCTTAACCGTCTATCTCCTCCCTTCCCCTCCTGTCTCCTCCCTTCCCCTCCTTTCTCCCTCCTTCCCCTCCTGTCTCCTCCCTTTCCCCTCCTTTCTCCTTCCTTAACCTTCTCTCTTCTCCCTTCTCATCCTCCTTTCCCATCCTGACATTCTTATCATCTCCTGCTTTCCCTCCCTCCTCTCTTTTCCTCTCTTTTCATCTCACTCATCTTTCTCCTCTCTTCCTCCATCCCTCCAAATCCTTTTCCCTCCTTCTTCCCTCCTTCTTCCCTCTTCTCCCCCTCCGACCACTCCTTCCCCTTAATAATTTCCTTCTCCATCCTCTCACTCATCCTATCACCCTTAACCCTCCGCCTCCTCCATCCCTCCGTCACTCTTCCTCTCCTTTCTTTTCACTCATCCTACTTACCCATCCCCTTCCTTCTCCGTCCCGTTTCTACAGTCGATTCCTCCTCCACTCCACACTCTTCCTCTCCTTTCCTCTTACCACCCCTGATCCTTTCCTCCTCAGTCGTTTCCTTCTCCATCCCACCACTCTTCCTTATTCTCTTTACCTTCTGCTTCTCCTTTGTTGTCGCCTTCTGGCCGTTCCCCTTCCATCGTCCGTCGTGGTCTCAGAGGAAGCCCCTACAGTAGTTGAATTGTGAGTGAAGAACTGACGAAGCGCTATTCACTTCACCGGGAGGAGAAACTGGAGAGAGAGAGAGAGAGAGAGAGAGAGAGAGAGAGAGAGAGTGTGAGTGTGAGTGTGAGTGTGAGTGTGAGTGTGAGTGTGAGTGTGAGTGTGAGTGTGTGTAATTACATACCCCATGCCCCGTGGTTGTCCAGCTGTTGTTTGATGAAAAAATATAACACGAGTAAAGTCTAGCATATTTTTGTTATTGTATCTAGATATAAACACAGAGATACAATGAATAATCACCAACACGACTACAGACAGACACAAAGGCAGACAGAGAAAAACTATTGCTTCCAGGGACAGACACAGAAACACATTTAATTGCAGACAAAGAAATACGATTGCTTCCAGACACAGAGACACATTTAATTGCAGACAGAGTTACAATTACATTACATTCAAACCCAAGCATTCACAGAGATACATTTATTTTCACTCACAAACACAGTGAAACAATTAGGCTACAACCAGAAACACAGAGATACATTTAATTCTAGAGATACAACGCTTCAAACACAGAGATACTGTCAGTTATCTCAGGACAAAGATATAGTCAATTTGAGAGTTACAGACACAGTGATGCAGTTACTTAAAGAAACAAACACGAACATACGGAAACAGTTTTTTTTTTTTAATTGCCATAATATATCATACATCAAAACATGGCTCCTTAGCAAACATAATATAACAGAAGGAGGGAGAAAGTGAGGGAAGAAGAGAAGTAGAAAGTTATCAGGGTGAGGGAGATGGAGGAAGGGGAAGACAAAGCCAGAAATGAGTAAAAAGGAATATTAATGAAGGATATGGAGCATAAGGAAAGGGGAGAAGGGGAAAAGGAGGAAGGAAGGAAGAGATCAGGTGAGTGAGAAATTCGAAAGGAAATGGAGGTGGGAAGGAGAGGTGAAGGGTGAATATATATTTACTACGAGGATGAGAAAGATACACATACTAGGACGAAAAGAAAGATGTATATGCCAGGAAGAAGAGAAGGATACATAAAAGAGATGGCTGAGAAGGGATACATATAAAAGAAGGAAGAGAAGGATTCATATAACAATAAGAAGAAAAAGACACTTATGCCGTGATAATTGCATATATAATAGATAGAAGAAAAAGACACATGATTATGCCAGAATTGACTCGCACATTAAAATAATAAAGATTCGTGCATGTACAGTACTTCACTAGGAAAAAGGATATGCTATTTATAGTGTACTAGGAAGGTTAACCAAGTACGAGTATACTAGGAAGAAGAGAAATAATTATATAGGTACATACATAGAAGAAGGGAATGGTATATTTACTGGGCAGGCTATACATAATATATAACTATACTAGGAAGGGCAGCCTACAGTACAGCCTATGCAATGTAATGAGATGCTCGCCACTAAGTACTGTCCGGGGGAGGCGAGGCAGAAGCAAGTGACCTCCTGCACCCTTAAACACGTTGCCTTACACACACACACACACATCCTGTAGATAGACACACACACACACACACACACACACACATCCTGTAGATAGACACACACACACACACACACACACATCCTGTAGATAGATACACACACACACATGCACATACGGACTCTCTCTCTCTCTCTCTCTCTCTCTCTCTCTCTCTCTCTTGGAGAAAGACTTAGGTGTACTGATCAGCAGTGACCTCAAATTCTCCAAGCAGTGCCTCGAAGTAGAGAAGAAAGCCCAGAGGCTTCTTGGTTAGATAAAGAGGCAATTTAGATTTAGAAACAAAGAGATAGTCCTCACTCTGTACAATTCTTTGGTTTGGCCACATCTGGAATATGCTGTGCAGTTCTGGTCGCCGACTCTCAAGAAACACATTGCGAGGCTTGAAAGAGTCCAGGCTAGGGCCACCAAACTGATCCCATCAATTAAGCACATGGGCTACCAGAGAAGGCTGCAGGCACTAGGTCTCTTCTCATTAGAGACGAGACGCTTGAGAGGTCAACTAATTGAAGTTTTCAAAATCCTTCGTGGATATGAAAACATTGATTATCAGTGCCTGTTTAGCTTAAACACTAATGCAACTAGAAACCATGGATGGAAACTAGACTTGAAACGCTTCCGCCATAATACGTTAGGTAATTTCTTCACATATAAAATCTGCAATGTCTGGAATCAGCTACCAGCAGAGGTAGTTGATAGTTCCTCGATAGAGCAGTTCAAGACACAGTTAGACAAAGTTCTGCCAAGCCTGTTAGAGTTAAAGTGATTGTTTCCTCCTTTCCTATACAAAAATTTCCTAGTCCGGCCCTTTTTCCTCCGGGTTAGGTACATTTCCATTTCCATACCCGCAATGCGGGTGGGAGAGGTGGGTGGGGAGAGCCTTCTCTTTACTATACTTTTCTCTCACTATTAGTTAGCAACTGCTACTACACCTACGGTACCTCCTTGGTATGGGTCGTAAGACCTTTTGAGGTGCTACTTGTCCTTGTCCTTGTAACTCTCTCTCTCTCTCTCTCTCTCTCTCTCTCTCTCTCTCTCTCTCTCTCTCTCTCCAGTGTAATACAAACCTGACCTGTTGATTGTGAACGGGAGTCTCGTGTCAGCTGGTGAAGAGCGTGTTGACTAGGGTGTCTGAGCAGAGATTTATGACGGGAAGTGGCCTGGAGAGAGAGACAGAGAGAGAGAGGAGATGGTGAGAGGTTGAGAGGGAGTGGTAGGAGAAGAACCTAGGCACACACACACACACACATACACACTCACATACGCACACACACACACACACATACACACTCACATACGCACACACACACACACACACAGAGAGAGAGAGAGAGAGAGAGAGAGAGAGAGAGAGAGAGAGAGAGAGAGAGAGAGAGACCTTAGATGTAGTTAGTGCAGATCAAGGCAAGATGTCGTGAGTGTTTTAATACCACCAAATAATTATGAGTCTCGTAAAGGAGCATCGTATCACACTCGGGGCGGCTTCTTTTGTTTTTATTTTATATTAGATTATTGTATATATTCTTATTTGTGGTGAAGAGATGGAGGGTTCACATGCCTACAGTATAAGCAGTGCTAACTTTAACCATCTTCATAGAATACAGTAGAATTCTAAACTTATTTAAGATAGAATAACAAAAGGCAACCATTGACGATCTCCTAGCACCAGGCAACAGCTATGGACCATATGATGTAAATTAAACTGAATCACAACGGGAGAACGTCAATGATACTAGTAACAAGGATAACGAAGCTTAATTGAGAACAATACAGTTATGAAGTTATGATAATTACATATAAAGTATAAAGCAAAAACTCCCTATAGGGCTTTATTTTGCAAGGGAGTTTAGATAATGGCTAGAGAAGAACTAAGAAACAATAGTAAAATATCTTTGGTGCCAAACTTTGAAGAGGGGTGTAGGATGTAGACAAGAAGAAGGAAAGAAATGCGGAAGACAATTAAAAGCATCCCGAGGAGGAGGGCCAAATTTTGCGAAGGGTAGAAGTAGTAGACAGAGGCAAAGGAGGAAATAAGAAACCAACACGTCCCTCCTGCTGAAGCCTCAAAGTAATTACCAGCAGCTTCCAGGGGCCTCACACGCAGTATTAAGAGCCTTGAGATACACACACACGCAACGCCGCCGACCCAACAAATATACCACACCACCACCACCACTTTTCGACATTTTATAGGCTACAATGATGCTGAGATTCGTACCTACATACCATATCCACACTACACTGACACACACACACACGACTACAATCACCACACTACTGATTTACACCTAACACCAGAACAACATGATTTACCACTTTCTGAAAATCATAAGAGGTTTAAGTTACAATGATGGTGTGATTAGATATAACACTCCACCTCCACACACAACACTGACACACCAACACAACTACAATCACACCATCAGTTATACACACAATACTAGCACAAGATTTACCACTCTCCTACTGTTATAGCCTAGGTGGTTTACGTTATACAATGATGCTGAGAATCTAACCAACACTAACATCACTACCGCACCAAGAGTTACAACCTTTCCAAATTAAAAATGAACAGATACTCTCTTGTTGATATTCGGGCTGTATCATGGTTCCCGTATTTATATAAGTTAATTAAGTTCACTCCATAGCTAAAATTTTGTTAAGGGGGAAGTAAAGTGTTGGTAAATCTAGAGTAAATGAATCCTCCAAATTATTCCAAGCAACAGAACACCATTATTTTTGTTCATCTGATCCTGTTTCTTGTCATACTTTGGAGGAATCAATGCGATCAAATGTAACAAAAGTATACTATCCCCTTAAACGTTTATTCATGGCAAGGACTAGATTCCGGCACTGCTTTGTAATCATAATATAGGCTTTTACTGTACAAAGGGGAAAGTCGTCCACCGCATCGAAATGAACCTGGAATACTTTGGCGATATTAGTGATACAAACATACGAATAAGTGCAAACTCTGAGATGTTTTATGAATACCGGCCCTCTTGTCAGACCTGAAAGAATGAAACCATACCGATAGTGTCCGTCCGTCTCACTGATTGTTAGCCGCTATTGGCCAAGTTTTCTATGAATGCTACATACTTGATTGTAGTTCCTCCTCGTGGTTAATTAAAATGCGACAAGAAATCCCTTAGAATTAACCGTGTTAGGATGAGCATTGTGTACAAAATAAAAAAAACACACATGGATTATTTACTAGTTTTGGTGTAATGATCATAACAATTCCTTAACATAGAAGAGTTAAACCGTAGGAAAACCATAACCAGTGTCAGGAGTGATCGACTGAATAAAGGCTAAAATTCAGTTTACTTGACTTTCGTAAGACAGTTTCGTTTAGATGGGTTTCATATGAGTTACAAATGCAAAATATTATTAGTTTTATCGACATGGTTTACGTAAATAGAACAAAGAAAAGTGTTTGTTTTGTGTGGACTTGTACTCTTGCATTGGCATTCATCCTTCGAAAAGCTCAGACGTTTCCATTTCTCCGAGGATTTTTTAGTCTCTCTCCACCAAAAGTTCTGAGTCTCCCTTGTCTTTGTCTGACTAGTCAATCAGATATACGGACGCTTGTAATGTACGACTTTCTCAGCATTATACATACATATACACATTCAACAGTATTTACATATACTTCAGTCATGACCAACTTTCGGAGACATTCCTTGAAAACATAACTTTCCTATTTCTACCACAATCATATTTCCCCGTTCATCAACTGGATACTCTTTATATGTATACTGTATATACGTATGTATATGCTTGTATGTATATAATAATGCATGTATACAATATATGTACACCCTTCCTAAAAAACAATCGTCATGACTGCCTAGATGGTGGTGGGAAACGAACGAAACTACAGGTGCGATATTACTGTAGGGTTTGTGGTATTTGTGGCAATGATTTGCAACACGTGAAAGAGTTATCACTTCATAACGCACACCACAGCATTATAATTGTAGCACGACGTCTTAAATATATCCCTACACGGTAGTTCTACTAAAATTGGGGTACGCAAAATTCATAATATATGATGAACATAATATACAATATTGTATGAAATACACAATTGGCACTCTCATCCACCGACGAGCCAATAACCAGGTTTCTTGGCATTGTACCGATATTTTAAGTTAATTGTCGTTTATATTAATTTGCTTTATTGCCGATAGTTTTAGGGGGAGACTGTACGTATGTATATACTAATGTACATTATATATGTAAAATATCTATGTAACCCTGAAATAGTAAAAACTGAGTATCACAGCGCAATATTGTTAGAACAATGTGCAGATCCGACCATCGGTTCCTGAGTTGTTAATGTGATGTGTGTGAAGGTTGTGATCGTGGCTTCAGAGTACGGGGAATGTTAACTTCACAGTCATCCTGTATAATTAATCTGTCACACTTTGAGTACTCACTCATATAGTAAGAATGAATGGGAGTTAATGCTAAAGAAGGTAATTCAAGGGAGGAAAGGTTTGCTACAGGCATACCATATTTTTCTAAATATATGTATCCCGTAGGGTGTACCGGTATTGCCTGCTGTAATAAGAACAGTGCTTTAAGAGATTTGGCGCCCCTACGGACCCAGCCATTGCCTTTCATTTCTTTAACTGTCATTCCTTTCCTTCTATTTCCTTTGAGCTTGATGTCCCACCTCTCTATCACCTTATCTCTCGTCCTGCAGGGTCTTCCAGGCCAAATGGCTTTCTTTCTCCCACAAATCGTAATACATGCAAAATACAAGAATGTTAGCTTAGCGGATTTTTTCTCGTGATTGTACAGGCAATTTTAAGAAACTTGATACACCCGAGGATTGAATAAATGAAATACCAAAATATGATAGATTGCAGATGTGCGTCAACCAAACCTTAGTGTTAATTAGACATTCCAATTAGTTAGTAATGAGTTTCGGTACTCTTAAAATTAATTGAATAAACTATATTGACATAATTATACAGGCTGGCTATTGAAGACGATAATTAGAATATCAGGCAGTTGGTGTGGAAATAATGTCCTTAATTTTCGTGACGATATCTTGATCAAAATAGTTATCGTCTCTTCATCTTATAACTGGACCAAAAGCTTCACTCGGTTGTCAGTTTAGTATTATTACGGTATAATCCTCCTATGTTTGGGAGTGGCTTTACTGAATACAGTATTAGAAAAGATAATAATTGCTTGTCTACACGAACACAATGCATTACTGTGTATTTTCCATGTCATTTAGATGTTTGTACACTCTCAATCCAAAATATGTATCCAGGTCGGTTTGAATTTTCTAATAACTTGACATACTAGTGAACTAATTACAACGGTTATCCTGCTTCATATTTGATTGAGCTCGCCTGGTACTCGATCATATTTTGGATTGCGAGTGTACATTCGTCGTAAATTAATTATATTGCCTGAAGGTATTACTGTGAAATAGTTCCACCCAGCATTTCTGTCACTTTCACCTGCCCAAAGTCTTAAATATATACATTTCTTCTTTCATTGGCGAGCCGTCTAAGGCAAAGGCTCTCTCCAGCAACCCCCCCTTTTTTTTTGGGGGGGGGGGGGCTGCTTGTAAACGAAACAACAACATCTTCTTTCATAAAAAGAGCCGTTTCCCAAAAGTGGGGTGGCTAGACCATATAGAATAGGAGGGATATAAGTGAGAAAAGACACAAACATGTTGAAGAATAGCTATGAATATAATGGACAGAATTAACTCAAGATGACAACTTTCGAGTGCTCCCTCTCTCAAGCGAACACCAGATAATGTGTCCTCTCACTCTTAGAAATCAGTTACTCTCCCATTGCACACATTCACTCACTCTTCCGTACCCTGTATAATGAAAGGAATATAAAGTATTAGAAAAGCACTCCATCAACAACCTATTGTGTACAGTCGCCAACTCCATACAAATTCTAAGGATAAAATCAACCCATTTATCACTCGCATTCTTACCACTATACAGTATAGTATATTGTAGCCGTTCTTGACATTGATTTTTAACATGGATTCACCAAAATGTATGATAACTTCTTGGTTCATAACACCACAGTCATTCTGTAAAATTATATCAAAATCCGTCTTAGATTACCTTTTGAAGTTATCTTTATCTAAACCAGTACAGACAAATAGATAAGCTTAAATAAAAGCATGACCCTCCTTAAACTGCATTTACAAAGGTAGCAAGCAAACAGACAGACATTAGTGAAACATATAGCCTTCCACAAACTCCTTATGTTTGAGTATATATTGGTACATTACTTTGAAAAAAATCACCCCCCTTTCCTCAAAATTATAGTATGAGAGATAACAGTGTGTTTCTACTTCCTCCACTATACATCCACTCCTTCCACACTGCCCCACTCTCTATCTCTTACCCTGTGTCTCATCCTCCATCCCTTACCCTGAGTCACACCCTCCACCACCCTTACCCCTATCCACGCGGCGCTCCCCTTACAACATTACACCTTGCCGCTCCCTTCACCCTCCTGTCACCATAACAACTAGGGTGAGTCAACCCTTGTTATGCCGCATTGTCTACTCTGTTGCAACACACACACACACACACACACACACACACACACACACACACACACACACACACACACAGCCATAGTACCCCTACATTGCATGCCTCGCCGCACCGCAGTATACAGTCAGAAGCAAAACTAACGTTCTAGATTAGCTGCCAGAGTCCAGTGTTCAGTAGTGTTTTGATTGTGTTGCAGTTTTCTGTTGCCATTCATCATCTATAGCCATTAAGAGTTCTCAAGAAAGTCGTATGTTTTTGAGTAGCAAAACGAAAACTCCACCACTTACTGTCAAACGATGAAGCTTGATGTGAATGTTATTGTTTTGACTGTACACTGCGTCACGATAATTATGTGTGTATATTATTCATCTCTTTAGTTAGGGGTTTACCTGTGAAGAATAAGATCTTCTCGTGTTAACCAGAGTAAAAATATAGTCTACAATCACCTACCATTGTTACTGCCCACCCATGGACTGATAAGTGGAGTATTAGTTGATGTAAGTTATCCTGATTTTGGAGCAAGATGTCCTGATTTAATATGTGTGTGTGTGTGTGTGTGTGTGTGTGTGTGTGTGTGTGTGTGTGTGTGTGTGTGTGTGTGTGTGTGTTAAGTAGCCAAGTCTGATTGTTGTTTAAATATTGATATGATTTATAATTTAATATTGTCTGCTTACTAACAGACATAATAGGTAAAACTCAGAGTTCTTTAGTAGCCATGGAAACAACGCAGTAACTATCATATACACACACACACACACACACACACACACACACACAAATAAATTATGATCACAATAAGACTTGCTTATTAAACTCTATTTAATCTTACATTCTAGAAATTATGATCACACTGAGGGCGTTAACCTCTACGATGCACCAAGATCTAAGGAATAAACATTTTAATCTTGCACCACACGTCAGTCGATGTCTCATGTATTATAATTATTTTGATATCTTGGTGGCGTTAGATAAATTTATATGACATAGAAGTTCCCTTGTGTCTTACATTATGGTTTGTTTAATATTTGATTAACGTGGGGTTTTCTTGTTAGGAATTTAATTACTTAGCGTTAGCCCAAGTGTATTATAAAGGCAAAATGTAAACTGTAGTCGGGGTTTAAGTTAGGTAGATCATAACATTTGGACAACACTAGTACTTTCCCTCATGTAAGAAAACTCGACAAGTGATAATCATAAAACCGTCCACCCCTATTTTTGGTTTAAGGAGGCCCAGTCTAGGAGAAGTGGGTAATAACTATTGACAGCGACTGTACACCTTCACTCTGTACCTGTTAATTAAGGGCATCATATACTATGGGAGATATTGTTGAAGTGATACTGATTCCTCCACATAATTGTAGGTCACAAAATTACACTTAGGTCTATTGTGTGACAGAGTTTACAGGATCAGTAATAATTTGTCCACTTCATATGATCCCATTAAGGGTCAGTATGCATTTGGTACAGTCGATCAAAAACACTATCAGGATGTGGGCCTTGATAATATCCTAAATCGTGTTGTTCCGGTCGCTTTCCACCAACAGTCGTCAGAGGTGTCAGAATGTTTCACGAGAGAAGTGTCTAGATAGTTTTGTGAGTGACTGTACATTAAAGCAACTTGATTCCTCCATAGTATGCCAGGAAACAGGGTCGGATGAACAAAAAGATATAATTAAAAAAAATAAAATGGGTGTCTGTTGCTTGGAGTAGTTTGGAGGAATCAGATGTGCCAACACTGTACTATCCGGGCGTATAAAAAGCTTCTTTTCTCAGTCCACCAACTCTTTCCTATGACAACAACGAGAACAACAACAACACATCACTAGCCCCTGAAAATGTCCCGATGGGTCGGCGCCTTTCTGTCTCTTCACACTTCCCTATTTCTTTCTCTTTTATTCTCTTTCTCCCTCCCTCCTCCCTCCCATTATCTGTCACCGCCTTCTGTCTCCCTTTCACCGTTATCTCCCAACAGTCGGGTTTTATAGTTGTAATAGAGGAGCATCCTAACCCTCTCCTTTCCTCCGTTTACTAATACTCGGTATACTTCTGCTTTGTATCTCCCATGCACGGACGTAATGTGGAAATATACTTACGACACATTGCAGGCCTCCGATTCCTCTAACCTAGGCCAAGAAACAAACAATGTCAGCAAATTCGATCATGATAACCTGTTTCTTAGAGTATTTATCTTCAAATGTGCCAATTATTACCTCCTTAAAAGAGAAATACTGGTGCTAAAACACGACTGGCAAACTAACAGAGGATTCGGAAGGATTAGGAGGTCTTAGTGGAACATTTGAAGGAGACAGTAAAGACACATCGAGATCTCACTAATTTTATTCCCTTTTTTCCTATTCCCTTTGCTCTCATTTCTTCGCCTTCCAGTTTCTTTGCCTTCATCCCCTCTCCCCTCATTCCCTCTCTCCCTCTTCCCTCCGTTTCAGACTCCCTAGCCTTAGTCCCTGTCTCTCCCCTCGGTCCTTGTCTCTCCCTTTGGTCTGTTTCTTCTTCTTTCTATACCTGTCTCTCATTTGTTTTACCCCTCTCCCTGTTCCTATTGTTAGTATGTTACACTTCATAAAACCACAATCGTAGTCATAGAAAACAAATATATAATCATCCATCGCCTTCTCTACCCTTTACATCAACCCACCTCTTCACTTTATACCCAGCAAAGACGCAGTGACATGATATAGGGTATGAGATGTAGGGAGAGAGAAGAAGGAACTGTGCTTGTCACTTGCCGCGTATAAAGGGACGAGCCGGGTGCAAGGGTGAGAGGAGGAAGGATGGATATTTTCGACCAAGATTGTACCTCTGTCATAAATTTACCACAGAAGAGTCAGTTTACATTTAGGGGTCCACATGCGGTAGGTTCCAGGTTTTCGTTCAAAAGTATACAGGGTAAGAATTATGATTTTCCTTGATTTCAAACTTATACTTTATTAAACGACACTTATGGTACTATAAAACACCTATGATAAATAACTTTTTTCTCACATTATACAGGGTGATTCAGCATTCCATGCATTAAATTGAATGATGTCCTGCTTGGATTATTCATAAATGTACTGTAACAGCTAAACTATATATAATTCGACACTTCATCATAGAAACATATTTGCTTAGAATTATCCTAGCAGGTCATCATTTATTTTAATGCATGGAATACTTAATCACCCTGTATATCTTGACCCCTAAAATCTTTTCTCTTATTCATGAACATTAACCTGTATTTCATTTGTTGGCCGGAGAACGTCTCAGCAATACTTGTGACCTTATGCAAGAACACCCGTGGTGTTGAATATGGCCTGGTACACTCGGATACCATAGTCTCTAGCCCACGTGAGTCGTTGCCTGAAATCTGAAGCAGGCTGCTTCTGGACGACAGCCCACCCAAAGCCTCCATTGGTTCGAGATTGTGTGTAGCCCCGTGATGGTTTGGGTGGGCTGTTGTCCAGAAACCGCCTGCTTCAGATCTCGGGCTTTGACTCAGCTGGGCTAGAGATTAATTTGACTTAGCTGGGCTAGAGACTAAGGTATCCGAGTGTACCAGTACGACGACCCATAGACAGACATATACATATAGAGCCTTCGTACGTAACAGTACCACACCATTCTCAACACCACAAAATAATATTCTTTGTATATGACCCTTTATTTCACGCTATCAAGGGAAGACTTTATATCCAATCAATAATAATATGCCGTAACTCATCATGTGTACAGTAGGGATATAAGGAAACCCTGAAAACAGTATACAAATAATTATGTATAACTTCAGTACAGTGTCCCCTGCCGTACCCTCCAGACTTAAAGCGTCCGCCTGGATATTACGTGATCGATTTCAATCAACATTAAATCATGGGGAGTCAGTCATATGGCCAATTCACCTGCCACGGTTCAAGGAATAAAGCTTTAAAAATCTTTGAGCTATCGGTTCAACGCACAGACCCATGGGAAATAATTATGGAAGTAAACACACACACAGGCTTTTAAAATACTGCTGTACCTTCTGATCTTGTCGTTGAGGGCATGGCATTACAAACTACTGTAGAAGACCAGTCAATGGAGAGTAGAACTTAGGAAACACCACATCAAGAGTAGGGAAATCGCCAAAGCACATTTCATCCCTATTTTTACCAATAGAATGAACATTATATTTAATCATGTAATTTTTTTTTAACGAGATCTTCTGAACTTGAATCACTTTTTGGCTTCGTAATGCCCAATCACTCTGTTAAGTGTGATAAAAAAAAATTCTTCCTTAAGTTTTTGAGTTACCTTGTTCGCTATCCAACAAACAAACATACAAACAAACAAACACGAATGACAACATAACCTTCCCCAAACTCTGTCATAGTTACAATATACAATGCTTAATTAATAACATCACGTTAGCTATACTGTATATGACGGTGTTGCGAAATGTGTATGATAATGATTGATAACATGATGGTGAAGGTGAGAGGCCATCAACTGTCTAATTGCAATGATGATGAAGTTTATGACTATTATAAAGACGGGGAAGGTGTGGCAGGGATGATGAGAAGCATGGTAGGTTACATTATATTAAACCTCTACTGAATCCTCTAAGCATTGTAACAAAATCGATTCCCCATTGGTAACACTGAGGTAATTTGTTTCCTGCGATAGTTTAGTGGAATCAGTAGAACTCCAATTAAAAAAAAAAAAAAAAAAAAAAAAAAAAAAAAAAAGAGGTTCTCATTTAATGGCATGGATGGTGACAGGGATGTGGAGAAGAATGAACGGCATAATGAGGTAGGACGAGAAGTATGAGGAGTATATTAATAACAATGACGGTAAAGAGACGGTGAGAAATGTGAAGTATGAAAGGAAAAGTGACAGATAATATTTATGTAATGAAAGAAATGGTAATAGGACGCTGAGAAACATAGTGTATAAAATGCAAAGTGACAGATGTATATGTGAGAGCGATGGTAATGGTACGGTGAGAAATGTGAACTAGGAATGGCAAAGTGACAGAAGTATATAATGAGATGGTAAACTATATAAAGGGATGGTGAAAAATATGTATTGTGTATGAGATGTGTAGTGACAGAAGATGATGAGATTATGTTGAGTATGAGAGGTATAGTGACTGAAGTTTATAATGACAGAGATTGATTTTGAAAAATATGGAGTATGAGAGATGCACTGAACAAGTATGAAGGAGATGGTGAGAAGTGTGTGACAGAGGTTTAGTGACAAACATAAGATGACAGATGATGAGAGAGAGATGGTGAAATGTATGTAGTCTGAGAGGTATAGTGACAAACATAAGATGACAGATGATGACAGAGATGGTGAAATATTGTAGTCTGAGAGGTATAGTGACAAACATAAGATGACAGATGATGACAGAGAGATGGTGAAATATTGTAGTCTGAGGGATACAGTGACAAACATAAGATGACAGATGATGACAGAGAGATGGTGAAATATTGTAGTCTGAGAGGTATAGTGACAAACATAAGATGACAGATGATGACAAAGAGATGGTGAAATATTGTAGTCTGAGAGGTATAGTGACAAACATAAGATGACAGATGATGACAGAGAGATGGTGAAATATTGTAGTCTGAGGGGTACAGTGACTGGGTTGATGACTGGGGTATGATAGTCTAGACAAACACCATGACTTTCCACAGTTATGTCATGAGTCAGAATGAACACTTCTTGGCATCCCTCCCTCTATAGCCTTCCCTCCACCCTTCACTTCCCTCTTATTTCCCTTTCACTTTCTTTACCCTACCTTTTCCCTGTCTCTTCCTTAATTAATCCCATGCAGCCTCTCCCATCCTTTCCTCTTCCCTTACTGCACCCTTCTCCCTTCCTTTACCTCAGCTCTTCCTCTTCCCTTCCCTTACCCTGTCACTCCCTCTATACTTCCCCTTACCCCTCTCTTCCTTTACCTGTATCCTCTCTTTCTTTTCCCATCCCCTCCGTTACCCCAAACATACCTCACACTTCCAAGTTAAATTATCCTCTCTCAGTATCTCTCTCTGCTATACTTCGCCTATAGTCTTATCTACTTGTACTTTAACCCTGCCCCACATCCCTGTACTTTACCTCTGCCTCATTCTCCCGTGCTCCTGCCTCTCCCTGTACTCTGCCCCACCTTCTTTTACCTATGCCACTCTCTACTTTATATGTTTAACCCTGCCCCACCTCCCTGTTCTCTAACCCTGCCTCATTGGCCTTGCCCCTGCCACTCCCTGTACTCTTTATATTTTACTCTGCCCCACCTCACTATACTCTCTAATTAAATATAGCCTAACCCTGCCCCACCTCCCCGTACTGCCTTCTGCCTCTCCTTGTACACTATGAATAACCCTTCCCCACTTCCCTGTACTGTATACCCATACCTCATTCCCCGGTGCCCCTGCCTCTCCCTGTATGCTCTCTATGTACGAGCCTACCCCACCTCCCTGTACTCTCCCCTGCCTCATTCCCCCGTGCCCCTTCCTCTCCCTGTACTCTATGAATAACCCTGCCCCACCTCCCTACCTCCCCACCTCCTTGAACCCTCGTCATGGCCCACACAACACCAACCCCATCCCTGAACTCGTGCCAACATTGCCCTTCGCCCACTGCCAAAGCACCAGTAGTGGCATCCGCGTCTGGGCACGAGGGCACGGGTTGCTTCAGCTAGTGTTTGTGTACTTGTGTGTGTTTACAGTATTTACAGCAGGAGCGGAAGTGCCCGGTGCTTGCCCTCCTGTCACCATTAAATAGCGAAGCACATAGCTGACTGCCAACTCTTATCTGCCTCCACACGCAGAGAGGAGGAAGGAGATCAGTTTGGAGTTAAGACGAACAAAGAAGTGGATATAAGTACGTGTCCTACGAGGAGGAAATGAAGTGTACTAGGAAGTGGGTAGTGTTCCGGTATTTATATTTAAGATAGAAACTAATATACACTACAGCGAAAAAAATAAGAATAATATAGCATGAAAAAAATGTGAAAAAAGAGTTTATATCAGAATAACTTTGGGACTCTTTAAGTATGGATTAACAAACATTACGATGAGGAAATAAATATATACAAGAAAAGGAGAGGATTTTATATGCACATGCAAAACAAGGATAGAATTATGTATACTGGTGAGATGAAATATATCGTACACGTGTGGAAAGAGATCAAACAAGCAATTGGATTTGAGATAAAAATTTGTCGGGTGGCAGCGAAAACTCTCAAATGTAATTAAGATTAACCGGGTGGACTTGTATATGATGATTGAGTACAGATAATATCACTATCGGGTAGATGGTGTCGGCCTTATCGTGTGAATTTAAACCATAGTCAGAGGATTCACAGCTACGAATATATATATCAATAGAAAGGAGTTATTATAAGTTGTACAAACATTTACAGAAGAGTGAGTATGATGCACGTCAAGTTTAAAATCATGATGTTGTTTGCTTTGTGAACTTTAATAATATATGATGTAGAGCAGAATAATTCCCATCTATTATATCAATGGGTAAAGGAGGAATGGATAGGCTAATGTACTGTACACCGTCCACTGGAATTTCACTCTGTCATGTGTATCTGCCCTTATCGAATTGCGTCATCATTAAGGGGATAGTATATTTTTGGAACATAGATTCCTCCAAAGTATGTCAGGAAAGAGGACCAGAATAACAAAATGAATGGTGGCCTGTTGCTTGGAATAGTTTGAAGGAATTAATTGGTTGCTCCAGAATAACCAACACTATTTCCTCCTTAATGAGATTTTCTTTACCCCATAGATCAAGGCTTGTCAAATCACTGTTATATGAAACTTAAGTAGGTAGTACAGTGTTGGTAAATCTGGAGCAACTGATTCCTCCAAACTATTCCAAGCAACAGTCCACCAGTATTTTTGCTAATCTGGTTCTGTTTCCTGGCATACTTTGGAGGAATCACGACACTCCAATGTACCAAAAGTATATTCTCCCCTTAAGAATCTCCATTAGTGGATGTTAAGGGGGTGCGGGAATAGGGGGACAGGCTTGGGGGGGTGCGGGAGTAGGGGACAGGCTTTGGGGTTTTGGGGGGGTGCGGTAGTAGGGGGACAGGCTTGGGGGAGAGGGTGCAGGAATAGGGGACAGGCTTTCTACCCACCCCAAGCCTGTCCCCCTATTCCCGCACCCCCAAATCCCCCCCAAGCCTGTCCCCTACTCCCGCACCCCCTTAAGAGTTGTTTTTTGGATCTTGGCATGCAAACATCACTGAGTAGAAGTACAGTATTGAGTAGATACATGTCACACGAACGTTACTGAGATGCTTTAAACACTCTTCAATATTATATGATCTGAACACTGCTAAAAGGGTCTAAAGATACCACTTACACTTTAGATATAGACATTTGTTATCTGTCTTGTACCTTTACATTAATTTTGTACTTCCGATTCTGGCTGAGCAGAGAAGAAAATTATAAAAATAAATCAATTTAGCCAGTCCTCCCTCCAACGAGACTAAACGGGTGCTGACAACGAAACAAAGGCCAAAGATAACATACTTACTCTATGTTTGCCAGTAATGAAAAAAAATAGAAACATATTATTATACTGTGTAGAAAAATTCGCTGAAGTGCGAAGTAAGCCACTGTAATAAAGAGACCTATAGTAAACCCAGAATTACCTTTGGCAACTCTACAACTCTATTGGTTACTCAAGGACCCAAATATTCTGTTGTGGACTTCTCAATTCGCTTCCTTACGACTCTCCTTGAATACTTACACCCGAAGGCCAGGTAAGACAATAACATTACCCGCTCGGAATTAGAAGAACATGGTTTGGACTAAATCACTCATTTTTATGCACTTGATTAACACCACTGTCTAAAAACTATTAGTGTGGCTGATCACTGAATGTTACACCCACAGAAGAATAGAAGAACACATTATTAGTTTTAGACTATATTTATAAGCTAGTCAAATCCTCCTTCAGTTTCCTTAACAATGAATAGTAAGTGGGAGTGTGTACATTGCGAGTAGAAAAACGGATGATAGTAAATTGTTTCGAAGGTAATTGTCACTTCAGCAACAATTGTGGATGCACAATATTCTTGGAGCTGATAGTGTATATACAACTAATTTAATTGCGTCATCTTTATTCCTCGAGTGTTCGGTTGCTTTACATGTATTCTTTCACACACACACAGGAGAGAGAGAGAGAGAGAGAGAGAGAGAGAGAGAGAGAGAGAGAGAGCGCATGAGCATGATCAAGAAGGGGTATCCATTGCTGTGGATTCACACCTCTTGGAGAGAATGGATTGGCAAGTTTAGTAATTGTTCCAAGCGGAAATTTAGGCAGCTGTAAATTGCTTCACTTAGACAAGGTAAACCCGAGATCTATGTTTAGCAATGTTACACAAACAACAGAAGGTAATACAGGAGACCAGGCAGGGTGGGAAACTAATACATAATGTATATATAGCACGGTAACACACAGAATGCTTTGGACAACAATATTGTACAATAGAATACTCAGTCTGTTTTAGTGTTGCTAAACTTCATAAAACCACAACTGCGAATAACACCTAATTGACTGTTTGTTAAGAAAAAAATATTTGAACTGCCGATCAACAACCAACTATAAGGTAATTTGCCGCCGGAGATAGAGGTTGAGAGAAGGTAGTATCAAGCTTTGGAGGAAAATCAACAAGGAAATGTGAGATAGTCCTTCGAGAAATGTAACTGACTATCGCGGGAACAAAGGGGCGTCAACCACACTGGGACACTGAGGTCCGTCACCGGTTGAACTATTATTGCCTGTGAAGAAAAAACATTGGTAAAATTACATGGTATGGAATTTTTTTTTTATTCTGCAATAAATAATGAATGGAGATATCTGGGACACCATTAAGGGAATTGTAAACTCTTTGATTCTTCCAAAGTATGCTCGGAAACAGGACCTGAATAACAAAGGTATTAGTGACCTGTTGCATGGGATAGCTTGGAGGAATCATTTGCTCCAGATTATCCAACACTGTATTTCCCTCTTAATGAATGGACTTAAATCATGGTCTGAAGTTTGTCCAGTATTTCCCTTAAACTTCATCAGTCATCATCACAGAAAACACTAGTGGTGGCGAAAAATATAATGTGCGTCTCATCTTTTTATTTACACTTCTATTGAGCCCTATGATTTAGATACAAAACTTTTGGATGGGCTGTATAGTAAAGGGACAGGTGATACAGTCTGAAGAAAGAGGGGTGGAATGCTACTGATTTCTCCGACCTATGCCAGGGAACAGACTAGCACCTTATTATACGAAGGGGAATCCGTTTCGTAGCATAGTTTGGAGGAATCAGTAGAATCCCAATTCAAACACTACAGATGACCCAGTAAAATTTTGGAATAATCAGATGGGTGAAATTTGCTGAATATAACTATCCAAAAAAATGAAACTAATTAAATGTGTGGCTCACAAATCTAATCCGATGTGACGACCTCTAAAGGATACAACCGAAAGAAAATGAGAGCCCCTCAATCATGTGAAGCTCCACAAAGCAGAGAACGAGACAGGTTCCCCATACAGTGATCAGCCTTTGAAGTCACATCACATTAAATCTGGAAACTTTTGCAATTGTAACACCTTTGGCTACACCTAACTCCTATGTGGATAAAAGAGTAAGTTTAGTTACATACCGTATTGACGTAGATGAGATGGAATACTGTACTTTAAGGCAACAACCAATACCAAAACAGTGACATGAAATATCGTATCAACCATTCTATAAATTATGTTACAGGATTCAAGGCTCCACTACGCGGCTATTTCTCACTAAGGAGAATCGCGGTCATGATATTTTTTTTTAGTTCTACCCATTGCTTTCATTGCCCAGCAACTTTCCTCCCTTTGGTTACTTCTTTTTAAGATTTTCTTCTCTTATTCAGTATTATTGCAAGGTACACTCGCGATCCAAAATATGTATCCAGGCTTGCTTCTAATAGCCTGATCGAGTATTAAGCGAGCTCAAGCAAATATGAAACAGGATAAGCGTTGTAATTGGTTCATTAGTATGTCAAATGATTCGGAACTTCAACAAGACCTGGATACAAATTTTGGATTGTGAGTGTACAATACAGTGGATATAAAGAGTAAGAGTGCGTAGGGGATCTGATGTCTTCCAACCAATGGCACCTCATCATTACATCGAATTCTCATCTCATGCCATTCTTTTCCATCCCTTCCCATGTTCACCCTAACCTAACCTACCTAACATTATATCATTAAACCTCTTTTAACCAACCCCTCTTATACTTCAACAAAAAAACTTAGTTCATATGAATTAGTCACTCTTCCGTACATCTTCTCATGCCATTCATTTCCATCCCTTCCAATTTTCACCCAAACCAAACCTAACCTAACTAGCATTATATCATTAAACCTCTTTTATGCGATAGATAAAGGGGAATGAATTAAATTCACATACATTATTTTAAGTTTTCAAAAGTTATTTGAATGTTCTTTCATTTCGTTTCTTTCTTTTTTTCTTTTTTCTTTTTTTCCCCTCTCTCCTTGTATTTCGTGGCTATAATTGGTGTAGTAGGGAGGAAGGCGTGGTGTGAGAATGGGTCACGGGTCACATCACGGGACAATATTTACCCATCACCGGCACTCTACCAAATTGGGTATGTGTCTGGGGTGGGATGGGAGAAGGGAGAGGGACACACACACACACACACACACACAGAGAGAGAGAGAGAGAGAGAGAGAGAGAGAGAGAGAGAGAGAGAGAGTGTGTAATTCAAGGAGTCTATGGATGGAGAAAAAGTAATGGTGCAGAGTGGAAGAGCAAGGATTGTCGGGTGACCATTTCCCTCCCTCCTTCCCGTATTACTTTTAAGGCTGACTCGTGCAACACAATACAAAACACTTGTGGGTTAAAACTCTCGGTCACGGTGATACGGTACATTCTGCATCTGTCTAAATCGTTGTGATAGTACGACTGAGTTGGCTACCCATAACCTATAATTATCACTGAGCCTTGGTGATACGATTTTAAGGCAAAAATTAAGACACACGGTAAGATACAATATCATTACACTCCTTAATTAAGATTGTAATGTAATGGATTATCGTGGATGATAAACAGATTAACTCTACCACTATTTTTCAGTGCACAGAGCCATGATGCAAAGTCCCATCTCTTACCTCGTAGTCATAATGTATCAAGGTCAGGAACACAAACCTCTTCTGCAAGCCTCGGTTGGACTTTGTGCTTTGTATGGATTAGATTTCCATTTCTCGATGAAAGGACTTAGAAAATATGTATCGTGATCAGAAAACATCAAAATCAACACTTAAGAACATTATGTATAGATATTCAAGATTCATCACATCACAGTTATATAAAGAAAAATTAACAGAGAATCGAGAAATTTTGACCGCAATTAAACATACATTATCTTCCGTTGCCAGTGTCCATGTCCGTCCTCCACGCCTCCCTCCTTCCCTCTCGTTGGTAGAAAATAATACTGTGTGTGCATGTTTGATTAAAAGAATGTATATAATGCCTGTAGAGAGAGAGAGGGTGTGTGTTGGGAAACCTCTGCTCGTGAGTGCACTGCGTTTAATTAATGTATATTTTAATACCAAATTCTCCAGGTCCACTCTTTTATCCCGATAACACACACACACACACACACACACACACACACACACACACACACACACACACACACACACACACAGAAAATTGCACCCCACAAACCTTTGCAGATAACACACACACACACAAGGGAAGTATACCTCACAAACTCTTGCAAATATACACACAGACATTGAAACATACCGTACGCACATGCAGTACAGTCATGTATAATACACACACACACACACACACACACACACACACACACACACACACACACACACACACACACACACACACACGCGTAAGCACGCACCTGCATATGCACGCACTGTACACACACACACACACACACACACACACACACACACACACACACACATGCTAATGTATTCACAACCAAATAATCCCCGCCCAGCATTACACCACCGGGGAAAAAAAACAAACAAGAAAGAACAAAAGATTAAACAATTACAACGCACAGAAAAAAAAAAAAAAAAAAATAGGAAAAAATAGTAGAGGAAAAAATATAAATATAGCAAGCAACATTCAATGAACAGATTTGCCTACCCAATCTGTGCTACCTACCTACCTACCTACCTACCTACCTACCCTACCCTACCCTAGAGGCAAGGTAATACGAAGTGTCTTAGGGTGCAGGGATTTTAAAGATTTGGTCATTTTGTGTGTGTGTGTGTGTGTGTGTGTGTGTGTGTGTGTGTGTGCAAGAGATTGTGGAGTATACTTTGCTGTGTCTGTGTGTGTGGTTGGTTATCTTTTCTGAAGGGGACGATGTTATTTTGGTTATGGTGAGTTGGTTAGATTATATTTGATTCGGTTGTGTTAGGTTGGGTTGATTGAGTTAATTTTAGATTGGGTGAGTTGATTTAGGCTAAGGTTGGCTTAGGTTTGGTTTGGTTAGGCTATGTTAGATTGAGTTGGATATGGTCAGATTAAGCTACGTTTCGCTAGGTTTGGCCAGATTCGGCTAAAATTGGTTGGATCAGGTCATGATATAAAAGGCTGGGTAAGATTACGGTATTCTATAGAAACTTAGGTCAAGTTAGGGTATGTTACGTGACTTGGTTAGTTAACTCAGGTCATTATTAATTAAGTAACATTAAGTAGGGTGGGATAAATTTAGGTTCAGTTACATCAACAGAGATCTAGAAAGGGTCAGGTTAGGTCAGATAGTAAGTGATCACAAACAACATGGGAAGTAAGAAAGACAAAATAATAAATAAATAGATAAATAAATAAAAAACAGGAGACGATGTTCCCTGTAGCGTGAGGGAGACTTGGGAACAACGCCCCCTCTCCC